>WTSP01013699.1:26541-66468 GCA_025331215.1 Actenoides lindsayi | reverse complement strand
TCGTGTCCTAGCACAGGGCACAACGAAAAGAGACTGGCCCTTTCTACTTGACAGCCACACGTGAGATATTTGTGAACATTAATAAGATCCCCTCTCAGTCTTCTCTTTTCCAGGCTAAACAGCCCCAGGGCTCTCAGCCTTTCCTTATAAATGAGATGTTCCAGTCAGTCCCTTTATCATCTTCGTAGCTCTCTGTTGGACTCTCTCTAGTATTTCCCTGTCCCTCTTGAACTGGAGAGACCAGAAATGGACACAATACTCCAGATGTGGTCTCACTAGTGCAGAGTAGAGGGAGAGGAGAACCTCCCTTGACCTGCTGGACTCACTTTTCTTTATGCACCCCAGGAGACCGTTGGCCTTCCTGGCCCCAAGGGTCCTTTGCTGTCCCATGGGTAACTTACTTTCCACCAGGACACCAAGGTCCCTTTCCATGGAGCTGCTTTCCAGCTTTCCATCATATTGGATATATTTATCCTCAGCACCCCTGCGTTTTACAACTCCCTTTACTCTGCAGGTGAGAATTTGAGGTGTAGAAATAATAAGGGTTAGATCTGCCAAAGGAAGTTTGTATCAAACTTCATATCATATCAGGGTGTAAACCTCCACTTTGAGTCTGCACTCACACATTGCCTAGCCCTAGAAACACTTAAGTCCCTAGATAACTTAGTTTGTGCTATGAAGGTCACTAGGTACCTAACTGAGTTTTTCTGAGGATGCCCCAAATCATCCAGGTCTTTCCAGTGGCAAGCAGTGAGGATCTTGAGACAAGAGCACTAAAATGCTGAACATCTTTAGAGTATCGTGAGTGATGTTTGTACCTTGCTAAAGTGGTTTCAGTTCTTTGTAGGTTCAGGCAGATAGATGTGTAATGATTACATGTCCATTGTATTCTCACAGATTGCTTTTAAACACTGCATTAGAGAGATAGCTTTGCTTTTGAAATGAAGCTGGGCATGAGGAGAATAATCTTTGGCTCTCTGCATGTGTCGTGTCCTGTCCTGTAAAGGAAGGATTCTCCCTGTTTCAGAGTACAGTCTGGTGTGTGTTCACAGGAAGAAACATGATTGGAATTCATTCCATACATGTAATGAATGTACTTGCATTTTTCAGTGAGAAAAGCACAGCTCAATCTTTCTCAACCATATATGAAATTTGCTTAATGAAAATAATTTAAATCTTCAGTCAGTTTAAAAATTGCTTTCTGTCTCTACTTTTAGAGATAGAAATTACTTTTTACCTCTCTAACATCTCATTTCTCTCTCAAATTTCCATTCTCAAGAGCTTGTAGCTCATTATTAGCCATGAAAAAGAAAACAAACTTTGCATCTTGTTAGGATTGCCCTAATACAGACTTTCTCCTGGTAATGTTAAACATGCATGAGATACCTTCTGAACTCCTTCCCAGTTGCCCCCTGCTCAGTGAGTCAGTAGTATTAAAGCGAGTCAGTGGTATTAAAAGGAAGAGGACTGCAGATTAGTATTCAGAAGGGAGGCTTTGGGCCTCTGTCAAACTGTGTTCTCACATTGTAGGTGAATTTCCATTCCTGATCAGGAACCTATTTTAAGGGACTTTGTTAACAGTTTTTTCCCTGAATATATTCCATATAAAGGACAAATGGTAGATTATTTCCTGAACAATAAATTAATATTGAAGAGTGGGATGCAATCCTGATTTTGAATTCCCAGGATCTTAGAAACATCAAGTATTTTATTGCTTTTTTCCTCCTTACACTGTTTTCCTTTAACCCTAATTTAACTTGATTTTCTTTTGAGTTTTATTGTCTCTGGATATGGTTTGCAGTTCTTTATATGTCTTTATTAGGGGGCATCAAAGAAAGAATCAGCAGATTAAAATAGTTTTTTTATTTCTATTTTTATACCTCAGCATTAGAACCTGAACTAGTCACTAGATGTCATTCTAACCCACCAAATAATTTCTTTGAAATTATGTGGTTTTCTGCCATAACTGCTGCCTACCTGTCTCCTGAATTTCCATTTAAAGCTAAATGCTTACTCTACTGCAATCCCTATGCAGTGCAACTGCAGCTAATTCAGTGTTCTAATATTCTGACCAAAAAAAAAATCTATTAAATTGTTGGAGCTGAGTGATCAATAGCAAAACCCATTCATACATTGAGTTGTCTGCTGGGCCTTATTAAACAATCAGTTGATGTTTGTTCACAAAATTTCAAGGATTTCATAAATTCTGTCATGTTTGAACATTGTCTGAAAATATGAATACTGAAAAAAATGTATTCTTCATTATTATTTCCTTAGAGCAGCCATCCCAGGAAAGCACAAGATTAATATTAGGCAACTTTGGTGACCGTTATGCTACTTCAGTGACTAGTCCCAAGAAACAACCTCCTTACAGAGTTTTTCTGTGTAGAAAGAGTAGTTCAATCTCTTTTCAAATTAGGCACATCAGAGAAATGAAACATCATTAAGTGGTGTCATCATTCCACACTGGAGGCAGATTGGGCACGGCCAGAGACATAATAGCAGGGAATTCTGGAGTGTTAACTCACCAAAGGTGGATTGTCTTCACTCTGCCTTCTCGTGCTCTTGGATCCTTGGGGTTCTTCCTCTGCTTGTTGGTAGTCTGATGTATGTGTGATGACCTAAAACATTCACCCAACATTAGTAGGTCAGCACATACCCAGATTCAAGATTGAAGAGGATGAAGACAGGGAGGAAGTCAGCCCATTATTATAATCTTTCCCCTTTATTTTTTTTTACTGTTTCTTCTTCCTCTTACTTTCAGCCCTCATTCATTTCCCTTTGAAGTCCCCATGGTATAAGATGGCTATTTTCCAGCTAGAAATTTGGAAATTTTAGTTTAATATAAAAAAATGATTGTAAAATACAATGTCATCTCGAGAAAACCCAGCTTGTTACATGCACTAAAAGTGAACTGAACCAAGCCCAGTGAGAAATTCACACATTGAGAGCTTGCTTCTCTGTTCATGTTTTGTTTCTGGCCCACCTTACGACAGACTGTATCTTTCTTCTGGTAATCCACGGACTGCTGTAGCAGGAAAGAGTGGCAGAAATGTTGAAATATAGGTAAAGTCTCATAAACAATTGTACATAATTTACAGGTATATATTTCTAAGGTATTATATTGCATATTGTATTATATGTATTATGCATATTGCATATTGTTCTACAAGTGAACACGATTTGTACTGACTGATGACCGAATGATTATACCCTGGACACTTCAACTGCAGCAATTTATAGGAAGTATCTCAGAAATATCACGTGTTGACTTTACAAAATCCATCAGTGTGGAGCTATCTAAAAAGAAATCCATTATTTCCAGCAATAATCGTGACTGATTGGCAGGCACAAGTTTAATTCTTTTGTGGAAAAGTAACTCTCTGTTAGTGTAATTCGGGGCTTTATCTAACAATTGTAGAAGCCTAAAAAGTATTTTTTTCTTTCCATGTACACATAGGTAAAACTAAGGGCTTAAATGGGATTCTGATATACACATGTTATTCTTCAACATGTGCAGATTTCTCTGGTTTGAGCCATCTTTACATCCCTGTTACAGAGATGCTTCTGATACAGCTGTACCAACACCGTTGAGTTGGGGAGAGGCAATATCTGGAGAAAAAATAGATTTTTCACCCATTTAGCTTTTCTATCTCTCCAAGATGTACGAGCAGCTAAGCCTTCCTATAATCACAGTGGACAATGGCATTATTTTGGTGGCCAGCTGGTATTAAATCAAGGATTTAATCCAACACCATCCAGCCTGAGCACTGTAGACAGAAGTGGTGCTGCTCTCCACTCCCAGCAGACTTATCTGTGTCACCAGAATCCTCAGACTGAGAACAGAAAGTTATGTCTTTATCATAGGCAAGAATTTCCCATGTTGTCAGCTCTAGTCAGATAAAGGGAAGTTCTTTTGTGCAAGGTGATTTAAAGACTTGGACCAGGGCTTGAATGGGAATTCAGAGTATAAATCAGTTTTTACTGGTTTATTTTGCATAGAGTGTAAGGGTGTGCATGTGTATGAAAGCTTTAAGACTTTTCATCTTCCTTCCGTGCAAGTGAGACCCAGTCAAGTCTCTTGAGCTACATGTACTATTGCCAAAATTATTATTACTTGAAAATAATGAGCACATGAAAAGATGTCTGGTTCTAATAACTCACCTCGGAGTACCCTGTTCTGTTGTTAAATTGGCTTGAGCCCTGTTGCCAATAATCATTATATAATTGCTGCAGCCCAAGGGAGTGGGGCTCACTTGTGTAGCAGGAACCTGAACTAGCTTAAGAGTCTATCTTCATTTTTTTTGACTCACGGCAGTAAATGAACCCTGCTTAAGCATGAGGAGACTGAAAAAAAAAGAAAAGAAAAGTGCCATCTAAGAGGAAATTGCAAGATGGCACAAAATAGCAAGGACAGGGAGGAAGTTTAGCTCATCCTTTGGCTTTGCCATGAAGACTTTTTCATTAAGTTGCTAGCTTCTATTAAATTACCACCTGAACAGCCATGCTTTTTTTTTTTTTTCTTTTATAAGAAGCTGAACACTGCAGCTCATTCCACTCCTTTGCATCGTGCTGGAAGTCCCTTATCTCCCCCTTCCTCCACTTCCCTGTGTCCTTCCTCAGCTTATGCCTCATGTGAGCAGATCCGAGTGTCCCTTGTCTGTATAGTATCCTCAGCTCTACCAGATGGATATGCTCCCCTGCACTGGACAGGCCATATACCCTCTCTTCTGCCAGCAACACTGCAGCTACAACACGTTCCTTCAGCTTGGTGGTGTCCATGGAGCACCAGATCGTTCAACCCTGTCAGCTGGAAGTGCTTTAAACTCAGCTCTTGGATTTTGCACTGGAATTGGCTGGGGGTGCTTACAGTCAGTTACAGCTGAGAGGTCCCTCGCTGCCTTTGCAGAGAACTGCTGTTTTCCAGCTGACACCAATACCTGACAAACTGGAGGCAGACTCAATGTGTCCAAAAAGTTATACCTGGTGCATTAAGAAACCATCCATAAAGGAAGTCTCAGCTGTCTCCCCACATCTCGTAAGGTCTCCTATGGTCAGGAGGAAAGGCTGACCAAAGAGCCAAGCCTGCAGCACCTGAGTGCAAAGGCAGTGAGTGCTTTAGGCATTGAGCCATTTGTCTTCCAGTTAACTGAGAGTGGGAAAAGAGTGAAAATATACATTTATTCTGCAAAAACTGATTTGAATTTTTAAAAATCCAGAAAGCTGAAAACTAAAGGCTTTGGTTCATGGATCTGTAGCTCAAAATTAATTGCTAAAACTCCTACCACAAGAAGATCAGTTAATTAGGGCTCTCTGGTTCCTTGAGCACTAGAGGACACGATCATCTGCCTTTGCTGTTTGTATACCGCAGTGTACTGAAAATAGAAAATCAAAGTTACACATGACAAAGTATTGATTAATTGTCTCCAAAAAACAAAAAGACAAAACAGCATTAACCAATTATACAAATCTTTAAAAGACAAACTCATGGGAACAACATCTCCTTCTGTTGGGATTTTGTTTGGAACAGCAGGCTGTGCTCCTGAATTAATTTTACAGCTGAGACACAGCTAATCCACAGCTAAGCCTGTTACAGTTGGTGGGCATAACAAAAGAAATGCTTGCCAATAGGCACACATGACATCTGGAGCTTGAAGACATTTTCACGAGGAAGGGTATGTTTGGTAATATATTAAAACTTGAGGAGTAGATCCCTACAAAAAAATATACCCACCAAAACTCTGTACCTACTATAGGTTCAGAAGAAAAGCACATGCTCACAGCACATCTGCACATAGGAGAGAAGCTCCTTTTATGATTCCCACCCATATAAAGTTGTGTATAAAAAGGGAAAACATATGCTTTTTTTATTCTTTAAGTGAATTTCTTCTACAGAAAGAATTAAAATGATAGATTAATGTTAATTTTAATGTGCTACTACTGAAATCTGTTTTCAATACTTTAAATATTGAAGCACAGAAATCTTTTGAACAGGATTGTGTGAAGTACAGGTGAGCTTCTGGCCCCTTTGAAGTCATTGTCCTATCTCGTACTCTTTGTAAAGAGACCAGAATGTTATCCTGCATATTTGGGTCCATCTAACACCTAAAAGTGATACGTGTAAGAGGAATTTACTGTGGAGCACTTGAAGATATTTAATTTCCAAGAAATTTGGAAATTTCAGGAGCTTCATATCTGGAAAAGGAAAAGTAGGTTCATTCACATCCTCTCCCTGTCTGATAGATATGATGCCAGCCAGGAGAGTAGCCTCACTGTGAGAAGGTTGGCACTTACTACACCAAGGCAATGTCAGATTTGTTAGCATCCTTAGGCCAATTCAAAGCCCTGACCATAGTGAGGAGATGAGGAAGAAATGGGATGCTAGCAGCAAGGAAAACTACATCTGTCACCTGGCTCCTCTACCTACTGCTCTCCTAATTAAATTGACATTCAAACAAACACTTGAGCACATGCTAATTTAGATAATGACTTTAGTAGCATGGTTCTCATGCTTAAACATTATATGCATAATAAAGTGCTTTGAGCAGTAAATCTCTCACTGGAAAGAAGTATGAGGTGATTTTACAAAGCTGGTGGTTAGTAGTTTCTCAAGCAAAGAAGACTTCTGAGCTGGTCAAGCTATAGAGAGTTACACATCAGTAGAGAAGATTCACTCTCAGTATGTGTGGCTAAATTCAAGCCATGTGAGAATGGCTAATTATGGTCCCATTAAAACTATGTGTTCCATATCATTTAAGAAAAAAATATAAACAGATACCAGTAACGTGGAATTGAATGACAAAGAAATTCCTAGTTTATATGGGAATGAATTGCTAAGAAGGGCTTTAATGTGAATAAAATTGATGTTTTAATGGTAATTATTTAATTCCAATGTGTATTGTTAAACTTAGCTGCATGTATAGGAACAACTTAACTTGAAATGTACTGGCCTTTGCCCAGTGGTCTGGAAAATGCACTGCACAGTTGAAATCACAAGCCAACTGTGTAAAACACTTTGATACTGTATCATGGGTTGAGCTGTATGATTGCTGCTAAAACCAGTTTCAGTGGTAGGGCTTGGTATCATTTTTGCATTGCTTTCCCAGTGCTATCCCTACAACCCACAACATTTCTAGTAAGCTCAAATTTTAAGAATTCAGTCCCAAATGCTTGTGAAGAAGTTTGCATTAGATTTGCAGCTGCTCTGCCAATAGCATTTATGCAATAAAATATTGTTAATGCTGCTAAAATATTTGGTCTTGCCTTAAGACATTGGCAAATTCCATTTCAATATATTTGACTACTTATTACCTTTATAGGATTCTGACAGAGGTGATCCCACCTCTGGTTTAGCTTCTGGAGCAGCACTGGATTAATGTGACAGCCAGTCAAGCCTCTGACATCTCTCAGATAAGGGTTTGTTTATCAAGGATGTTTAAAAAGAGGAGTTGTAAGAAAACAGCTCTCCCAGCTCTGGAACTTCCTTATGCAAAACCTGCTGTGACAGCTTTGCAAAAAACTCACACATTTTGTTGTCCTTGCTTCAGGTTTGGGTGTGATACAGTGGGTTTGGGTGTCAGTATTTTCTCAGAACATTCATTTTTCTCTGGGCTGTGCTAACTTGTTTGCAACAACCATGCAGCAAGAGGGCTATAGTTTTGGACAAACACAGGCCGTTGGGACAGCTCTTCAATGTCTTTAATCTTCTGAGATGTGATTATCTTTTCCAAGTGCAGGAATTGCACACAGCATAAAATAACCTGAATTAGTGGTGGGTCTGGAAGTTGCTTGTTGCTTAGGAAGCAGCAATTGCATTCTGTGTGGCCAAGCTGAGGTGCATCCACAGTAATAACATGGTGTGAAGCAAGCACTGGGCTGTTTCAGAAGAGTTAATGTCTCAAAGCTGATGGAAACTTTTCTTCCATGCTTATGATGGTCGTGTAGTCAAACAAAAATGTGAATGAATATACGTCAGTACAGAAGCTGGTTAGGGCCCCATATGCTGTTTAAATCCTGGAGTAAGAGAAGCTTTGCAGCAGAAGAAACCATTTGACTAAAGAAACCCTCTCATCCTTTGTATGCACCTCTTCTTTTCATCCTCATGCTGTTCCTAGGTTTAAAGGAGTTTTCTCCTCTGCTCTGTCATGGATGGGAAGAACAAAATCATGATTCCCTTTAAGAACTCTCTGAGCTGTCTCCTCAGCATCAAGATGAAGAGGTCATGTGCACAACAGAAGCAGGTCATTCAGGCTCTAGTTAGAGAGAACTTCCCAGCATGGAAGCAGCCAAAATCACGTTCTTGGGGAGCTTTTTAAGATAGTCTTTAAGTGGATTCACAGATCTTGCCTTCAGCTACGAGAAACCACGGTGCAGTGTAGTCCAGAGTGGATCTGTACAGTCAGTAACCGTAAGGAACTTTTGTTGTGGTTAGATCTCCCACCAATCCCACAGCTAGTCCCTGAGCCTCATTTACTATGCCCCAGAACCCCAATACCAGCAAGGATTAATGGATTCTCCATTTTAAAAGCCAGTCTAATAGGAGTTCAGGTATTTATAACAATCCATGTGTATGCATACACTGGGTCTGCTATGGCAGCTTGTGAAATAGCATTTTGCAAATTTTAGAAATTTATAGACAAATGTATTCAATTCCATTATTTTGGCAGTGGAAAATGTGGATCTGAGGAAAAAAAATACTGATCTCTAAATGATTTTTTGGCATTCTCCTGCACTAGACTAGAACAATCTTATCTTCTCACTGCAAGATGAACCCTTATCTTACTTGTAAATAAAAATCAATTTTCTGCTTAACTTACTGAAGAGTGACTTTAGTGGAAATACAGGGTAACAAATTTATAAATATATTAATAGTGATCTTTCTGCTCATCATCTACAAAGAGCAACTCTTACAGAGAAGATATAATATCCAAGTACTTCATCAAAGAAATGCAAAAAACCCCAATGTGATTCATCCAAATTCTTTGAAAGACTTTGATTCTTGCTCCTCTTGTTTCTTTTCTTGCACAAGGTAGAATGATTTTACTGTTCTCATTTGCTAGTGATCTCTTTTTCAGAGGTCAGGACTGCTGCCTCTTTTTGCAATCTTAGCAGCCTTAAATTGTGATGCTATCAGGACTATTTCCATTCAGCCTTAAACTGTGATGCTATCAGGACTGTTCCCATTCATTTTTCAAAGAAACCGGGGGACAAAAATTTTAAAAACTATCAATACCTTCACTATCAGCAACTAGATACTGAAGTTTCCTAGATAGAGCATTAGCCAGTTAACTGCCAAAAGGCATTGGTATGCATCTTACAATTTCTCAGCTTTAAACAGCAGATTGAAGCAGTCTATTGAAATAGTTGCTTTCTGTCACCAAAAGAAGCATGAAAAGCTTCCGAGGCACAGAAGTGTAGCAGAAGGCCTCAAATTACCCCTCAGAAAGAGTGGCTGTGAAAGAACGTTTAGTGTTCTGCACTTTTACCTTATTAGATTGTTAGACCTGCTGATGGTTATCCATGCAAAGAATCTGTAGAATATACATATATATATGAAGTATAAAGATAAAATAATAAGATATAAGAATCATAAAATAGCAGGAGCCTCCTCTTTCTGGTGGCTGACATCCACTCTAAACAACTCTCACTTTGCATAAGCAGCTTCAGTCTCAAGGACTTTTTTTCCTTTTTTCACTTTTTAAGTGAGCTGTTTACTGCTTGTAAAGAGCAGAGAATATTGCTAGAGGTCATAGAGTTTCCCCCTGAGGAAGTCAAGTGCTTCTGTTTCTCTTGCACAGGTTTCTCAGAAGAAGTGCCTGCTACCCAGGCAACTTGCTTCCTAGATGCGTGAAGTGATAACGTACACCAGAGTCAACTCCTGAAGGCAGAAGTCTGTAGGAACTCAGAAGACCTTTCTCCTCCTTAAGGAAGGGTTTAGGCTTCCAAAATTGTTTCCTGCAGGAAAGTGTTTGAGATTTTCAGAGCACACAGGAGATGTGCTTGTCTGCTTATCCCTAATACAAGTACAATGCATCACAGCAACCGGAGCCTCTATTTATAGTCATGAAATTCAATAATATGCAAAGACTGAGGGAGAAAACAGAAGGAAGATTTTGATCATCTTTTGCAGCAAGAGTGGCTTTTGACATTTTTCTTTGAAGAAATGCATAGACCAAATTTCCAGTGAAGAAGGTAAGTACATAGTTTTGACTTAGAAAAGCACAATTTAAGTAGCACATTCTTTTCAGTAAAGTAATTGTAGGATTATGAGTGTCTCCAAAACCAAAGATTTAAAGACAGCATTCTGTTTGCTATTCATTATGTTAATCCTTCAGGTTTCTTTACTTAAGTTCATATTCTGAATCTTATTCCCGTCCATATGGTTGGGGTGTTCACTGGGTAAGCAAAAAGTCAATCCATTAATGTCATTTGCATATCAGAATAGTTGACTGAGCACAAGACTCATATGAATTTTAATCTAGAGGAGAATGAAACATAGCAGCAGGTACTGAGCTAAGTGAAAGTTTGGCTTTGGCCACTGCTGAGAAATGTTTACAGCAAACAAATGCCTGCGAGAAATTTTGCTTCCTTTTAGTCAGAGTGTGGCAAGTGTTCTGGAACAAGAGAGTTTATTTTCATTCCAGAGCCTTGTACTTTGTTTATTTAGGGTTATTATTTTTATTTATTCATTTATTCTTTTTTTACCTCTGTATCCTGTCACCTGTTTAAAGCAAACTGAGTAACACATTCGAGAAAAGGTGTAGGATCAAGATTTCACTTGCAGTTATCACTGCCTGTGTAGACACCCTCAAGAAGGATCATTCTATGGTTTCCTTGTTTTAAATTAACTTGTGGTTATGCATCACATTAGTTTAATTAGTATAATTGCCAGTAAGTCAAACAGCTGTAACGGGTAATTATGCAATTGCACGTAATTACTTGACTGAGATGAGTTATAATGCAAGCATTCTTATTAAGATTGGAAGTCAGAAGGAAAGCAATGTGAGCAAGCTTTGGCCTGGCATTAGCCAGCCAGAAGTGTCCACATTGATTCTCAGTTCATGAATGGGCTGCAGCTGTACAAGGGGACAGAGTCAAGTATATGAATATTAGTGTAATGATCTCAAGTACTCAAAGGCACACCCAGCATGCATCATGGATTGTAACCATCTTAAAATGAAAACAACTTGCATTAAAGGAGATAGGAAAAACATACTACTTTAACTAGAATTTAACATACTACTTTAACTAGAATTTAACATACTGGCTTTACTGTGGCCAGGGTCTGACATTTTACTGATAATGAGCAGTTAAGCTGGCAAAGGCTATTTCAGATGATGAAAAGACATCAATGAGATAAATGTTTCTTGGCTGACTTGTGTATAGTCCACTGAAATCAATGTAAATATTCATACTGGCCTTTGGATAAGGTCCATTTGAGATCTTAACGAGTTGGTTCATTTTAATATAAGAGAGTTCTGGATAAAAGGCCTCTATATCTTCCTGATAAATAAACAGCAGAAATTAAACTAATTCTTGGCTTTGGATGAAACTGAAAGATACACTGATTTGTGGTTAGGTATTGACCAAAGACAAGCACAGCTGAACAATTTCCACTGGTGAACATTTGGATAAGATGCAGCTTCTTGATGGAGTTTCCTTTCCATCTGAGCGTGTGTGCAGAATGTGTGCATAACGTTGCCCAAAGCAAAGGTCACCAGCAGAGATATGGCTTAAGTTGGAAGCATATTTTGCAGCGTAAGTGGTAAAATCATGAACTAATTAGCCTAAACATACCTTTCTTTGGACCTTTGATATTACCTCCATATGGTATTGCATGGTGTGGTCATTCCAGCAGACTCAAGTTCTCGGAGCTAGCTGTACAGACTTGCACTGCACAGAGCACATCAGAGTTGCCTCCAAGCAAACACAAAAACTCAGTAAACTGAATTAATGTTTGAAGATTTACTGGAAGATTAATATAAAGGGCAGAATTTGCAACTCTATTTCTTTGCCTTACCTTCCAGTCAACTTCCACTGGGGTCTCCAGTTCTTTTCCATATGGATGTTGATGTAGGCCACAGTTTCTGCACTAAAATACCATAAAGCACCCATCTTGAGATTATAAACCTTAAATGGAGTTAGCATCTCAGACTCAATACTAGGTCATCACAAACACCTTTGCAATATAGATCAGAGCTGGTTTGCATCCTTGTGGTGCAGTCTGCAGACACAGCAGGTTTATACCAGCCTGCAGGCTGTCAGATTGGCAGAGGTGTAAGGATACTACTAAGTTTCTAATGAATATTGAATCCTGTGGCACTCACTAGAACAGAGCACAGTAATAACTAGTTCTACCAGCTGAGCAGCATTAGCAGGGAGTTAGAGTCTAAGCTGCTGGAACAGAGCCCAGACACTTGGCTCCAGTAACAGTGCTCCGGTTTAAAAGGATCTACTAGGAATCTTCATAACACTGGAGAAACTAAAGAATCCATTATTATTATGGATCTGTATTCCTGTGGCAGTTGGATCCCCCCATTTCAGGTAAAGGGAAAACAAATACAGAACAAAAAGTTGGTCCCTGATCAAACACCTTAGAAGTACTGTATATTCTAAAAAATGTTGTTATGGATGAGAAGAAAAAACATTATTTAATGTACCTTGAAAAGAGAGATCAACACATTATAAAATACTGATACTAATGTGCCAAAAGTACTGTGACAATGTTACAAAACAAGATACCTGATTACCAAAGAGACTAGTTAGCTTTTGTTATTGCTGAAGAAAAAGGTGATCCTTACTGCAGGACAAAGCAGATAACATCCCTCTTGATTTGCAATTGTTTCTTATACAGGCTATCAAGCAGAATATGTAATTCATCTCCTTTCATTCAGTGAAGGACTAATTATATTCCATCTGATTTTAAAACTTAAGTAGCAACAAATTCTGTCACTTGATTTGCCCATCACTTCTTTAATCATATCACTACTGTAGGCTTTTCTTGAGGTTATCAGAGGGTGTGAAGTATGATTCTAATCATACATTTTATTTCCAATTAATTTAATCAAGTGGAAATACTTCCCTACTGTGCTCTGGCATTCTTGGTAGAGTTTCTGGCTCTCCAAGATTTTGGATATCAAAACCTGCTAGTTTCCTAAAACTTTGATAATATTCAAGGTGGAATCAAACTCTAAGGACTGGAGGAAGGAAGAAGTACCAGCCTGTCGGCTTTTGTAGCCGTTTTCATGAAGCTGTGGAAGTGAGCATGCACTGGGATGGAAAAAACCCACAATTTTTCCTGACCTGAATTTCATGTGGTAAAATGAAATAAGGGAGCATTGTTCCTACGCCTGCCCTGCTTCCTCAGTCAGTCACTGTAGCATTGATGAATGTGACAGGTAGGTTTGCTGCTTAAGACAGCATAGTATCTCCCAGAGAAATGTCTCCCAAGACTTTCTGTGGATCAAGCATAGGTACAGTAGCAACACTGGGACTAACCTTGCTTGAAGCATGCTTTTGCACAGAGCAGCACTTTTGGTTAGCAGCAAAGCATTACAGATCACTCTGTCACCTTTAGCTGAAACTAAGCCTGCAGTTGTGTCTCTGCAAGTTTGAAGAGCGTATCTCAGCCTATCATCTCTGCCAGATTCCACTTGAATGATTGTTGGATAGACTCTTTGTTTCAGGATGACTGATGTCGTAGGAAGTCATTACATGCATGGGTGCTTGCTGTAGGAAGTTGGTTGGACGTTTAGTCACAGTCTATTGGTTCTGGCAGGCATGATTATTAACATCAACACATCATAAAAATTGGCTTCCTAGCATGATACAGTGACAAGACTGTGAAACAGCTATGTCACACATAGCAGATACACACAGATCTCCAATACTTCATCCACTCTTCTGCTTCAGAGCATCAAACTCAGCATCAGATGAGGGGTACTTTACATTAGTACACAAAGATGTGGACCAAACAACACATTCTTCCTGTGTATCTTCTCTCCCACGTATTTTTGTTTCTTTTCCTCACTGCTGTTATGAATCAATAAATTAATTTCACTTCAAAAATACCATAATTAAAATCTTTTGACTTGATATTTCAAATGTAAACGCACAGAGCCAACAGTGAATCCAGGTCCAAAAGCCAGGAAAGCATTTCTATCATGCTTTCAGGTATCTGAACATCCCTAAGCACCTTCATTCGCAGAAATGTATATTTTCTCACATACACAAAAGCTTATGTCTGTCCTGGTCAGGGTTCCTACATGCTGTCCCTATTTATTATTACTACATTATTGTACCTGTTTGTTAAGGTGACTAAAATCCTTATAAAGAAAGGCTAAGCTCCAGGCTTCACTGTTCAGATTTCTTTTCTCTTAGCATAGAGAAGCCTCCAAGGCCCTCCAGGGGGTTGTTGTTGTTGTGATAACCTATATCCCTGCCTCCAGAAGCAACTCTCAGACTTGAATCGTTATGAATTGGACTGTTCAAAACATGTTACTATGTTTGTAGGCTACAGGGCACCAGGGAAATCAGCCCTAATTACTCCATTTTGCAAATACAAACATGTTCTTTTATATTGCTGTGAAGTCATATTCCAGAGGCTCTGTGAAACCTTGTACTTGATTTGAGACTGATGTCTCCCAAGTGATTCCTCAGTGGGCTCTGCCCTACAGAGTCTTTTGAACATTTTTGAACGGTTTCAGTTTTTAAGGAGATGAAAAAAGACATTGTCTGTCTTCAGTGTGAAGGACAGCCAACACTGACCAGTGAGGAATGGAGGGCAGTGTTCTGCTGTAGCTCTAAGAACTCACTGCCACTGCCATTGCATATGGTAAATGGCTGTAAAATCAAAGAGTACGTCCCTTGCTCCCAGGCATACGTTCTCCAGCACAACCCTTGCCTGTGAGCATACAACTTCCTGTAGGTTTGTCCCTGTGGTTAGGTAGATTTTAAGGATATTCCTTAAAAAGATTAGTTTTTGATATCTTCTCAAACTTAAGACTTGTCCAAATATTATGCTAAAGAATGTTTAAGTGGAGGCAATTTTTGTACAGAGTATATTTGGCAAAATACTGAGAAGTACCAGAGCTGTACAAACCAGCAGTGGCTGGGTGCTGACAGAAGTGGTTTGCCTTGATTTACAAATACAGCTGTATTGAGATGAAGGAAAGAGGTCTGTTATTTCAAGCCAGGAATATGTTTATTCTGGGGTGAAAACTAGCAGCCCAGTCACCAAAGAGTGATGGCAAAGACAGCCTTGGGAGTTGCTACCTTAAATCTAATAATAAAAGTGAAGAACAGAGTTTGTGAGGAAATGGTAAAGACTGTGAGATTATTGGGTGTCCCTGGTCGTGCCCAGTTTAGTCATATGATGGAATGGTCACGTTTTAAAACTGGGAAGTGCTATACCTTAAAGCAAAGGTGGTTTTGTACAAGCTTGACAAATCATTTTG
The DNA here is from genome assembly GCA_025331215.1 of Actenoides lindsayi. Classification (NCBI taxonomy): domain Eukaryota; kingdom Metazoa; phylum Chordata; class Aves; order Coraciiformes; family Alcedinidae; genus Actenoides; species Actenoides lindsayi. The sequence goes on along the minus strand of WTSP01013699.1, from coordinate 51,013 downwards.
CACGCATGCTAGAGGTTTTCTTCTATACCTGAGCTGACATACAAAATCTGTTATGCAGAATAGATCTTGAGGGGTGGTTTGGTGTTTTTTTTTAATCTCTTAAAGAATCAGATGGAAAAAGAGAAAGAAAAAATACCAGGAGGAAAATAAGCTTTCACACAAAACACCACCATCCTTTTTAATCTGTTAGTTACATCAGAAAAAATCGGAGTTTGGGGAGGTGTCATGTGCCAGATTCACCTTGCCTCACCCTCAGCCTCATAAAAAACCTGAGAGAGGGGAAAGAGGCTTGGTTACACTTGTCTTGTCTTTTTTAGCTTGCTACAGTTGAATAAAATCCTACACAGCCAAGCTTTCCATGTGTAATCTTCCAGCTCACTTGCAAGTATCCTGATTAGTTAGGAAAGATTCATGCAAAGAACTGCCTTTTTTCCTCAAATGCATTTCCACTAAGTCACTCACCCTCCCTGTTCGGAGTGTTTCAGGGTGGCTTAGCAAAATCTCTTTTCTCAGGAAATACACCTTGAATCAACCTGAACAATTCCTTTCCTCTTCAGCACTCACTTGTTTTGACTTTGTTAATCCCTGGGCAGTACATATCAAATAAAGTCTGCTGCGCCCCGGGGAATTTCTTCTCTCCTATTTCCTTGCCCCAGCCACCACGGTAATATGGTGGGTTGTGCTGTTCTTCTCCCGTCAAAAGTTCTGGGATAGAAGAAGAGTTGCTCAGGACCCATTTTTAAGAAATTCTCTAAAATTTGTATGGGACACAGCAACCAAAAAAAAGCACTCATATTTCGTTTGCTACTCCCTTGCCTGTGAAAGGCTCAGATTTACACCGGATTTTTTGGCCTGGTGTTTGTGTACTGTATCTGCTTTCTGGTAGAGTCTGAGTCTTACATCTCCTCACCCCTGGAAAAGGGTAATGAGACTTTAAGATGAACTGATTCTCTTTGCTTCAGCCTGTAGATCAGAAGCCTCAGACAAAGGCATAGTGCAATGAACCCGATGGAAATGAGATTTCCTCTGTTCCTTGCCAACTGCTATTCTTTTGAAAAAAATCATTTAGATATTCTACAGCTGTATATTTTTTAAATGAAAGTACCTTATGGAGGACTGTCAACTTTAATTAGCTTCAAGGTTAAAAGTCAGGCAAGTTACCAGTGAAAAAATGCTTTCCAGATGTCTTTAGTACTTCACCTTCTTTCCTGCCAATGTACTTGGCAGAATAATGAATTGCTGAGACTGGAAGCTTTCTGGTTTTTTATTTCCAGGTAAACCAACCATTTGAACTGCCTTGGATGTGAAGCACTCATAATTTTCTAGTCCTCAGCTTCAGGAAAAACGAACAATTTTACTTCACTGAGAATTCACAGTTGTTAGGAATGCATTCTGCAAAACCATAACGAAAGGAAATTAATATCCTACTTGCTTCATCTTTCACTTTCATCTCTGATATGTTCTTGAACAAGCCATCTGTAGGCCTCTGTATTGGGTTTGCACGGCAAAGTTTTGGTAGCAGAGGGGTTCCAGAAGTGGCTTCTGTGTGAAGCTGCCAGAAGCTTCCCCAATGTCTGATAGAGCCAATGTAGCTGGCTCCAAGATGGACCTGCTGCTGTCCAAGGCCAAGCCCATCAGCGACAACGGTAGCACCTCTGTGAGAGCAAATTTTAGAAGGGGTTTGAGTCTGTTTTGCCCGTGACAGTAACTGCTGAATGATCTCTCCCTGTCCTTATCTCAAACCATGAGCGTTTCTATGTCCAGCTAAAGCAGCCTTGGTGGCACCTGGTGTCCACCCAGGGTCAACCCACCACAGGCTCTTACATGCTCATGTTTAAGTATCAAGCTAGAAGCTGTTTCAAACAACCTAGCAGAATGCTAAAGAGGTAGATACATTGTTTTCATGGTCTCAATAATATATTTAAATGTAAAGTGGTTGGATAAAAGAAAAAAAGAAAACCCATATGAAATAGCTCTTCGTTAGAAGAGCAGTCCATTAAAATCATGCTATAAGGGAACATTGACCATAAGGAAAAAGTAAGACAAATAGCCAAAATTAGGACAAAATTCAGTCCAGATTGATTGATATGCAAATGTCCTGAACTGGAGACATTATTCATGGCCACTGACCTTTTGGATAAAGTAAGTTTCAGTGGATATCAAAAAATGTGTGTTTCGTTCTCTGAAAGAAAAAAAATAAAAGGACAAATTTGACTATAGAAATTAATCAGTAGCCTCTAGATTTAACTATGATATTTTAAAACTGTAATGCACATATTTTATCAAGATAATGAGACAGTTTAACTGAGGAAGAACATCTCCTCTGGTGTCATGATACCAATTTACTCTTTTTTTTCAGAGTTCAGAGGAGTCACAAACTCCGTTAACATCTCTGCAGGGCTGATAGCTTTCCTAATACCATATCATCCATAACTGGTGTATAGTCTGGGTATGAAAACACTCAAAAGGTCAACATATTTTGACAGGTCTTACCATATTTGAAATAGCTTCCCAGTTTGACAAAAATTCACCATTTCTCTTTGAGGACTATATTCTTCCATACAGTGATTCTAAGTTTTGGTGGTTATCATGTCTGTATAGATACTGTCTGCTTTTAAGAATGCATCCTTTTAAGAATGTCATGGAAGACTCTGCCAAAGACATTACTAAGTCAAGTCAGAATCTGTCAGTCATATTTCTCTAATTCACCAAACCAAACACCTTGTCAGGAAATTAGACAATTTTATCATGCTCTGTTCTCAGTAAACCCGTTTTACCATCTTGCAGATGAAACTTAATAACTTGAGCAAAATATTTCCAGTGATCAAAGTTCAGCTGCCTAAAAAACCAGAAAGCCATGGACCTTCTGCCTGTTAAAAATGCATAATGTTGATCCTTTTCCAGGCTTCCAAGACCTTCCTTGTCCTCTATTAATTCTCCAGATAAGTGATAGTGCTTCACAAACTATATTGGCTGCTTCTTTTTGTTCCCTTATAACATGCTTTTTAATATTGCTTTGCCAATAAGCTGTAACACATCTCCATTAGATAAATGTACTTGATTCTGCTCCTCAGCTGCTTGTGAACTTATCTCCCTTCTGGAACTATTTAAAGGATCTGGTTGCATTACATTTTTGCAAAGACTGAAGCGGAGAAATAATTGAATTCTTCAACATTCTTTGCTTCTCCTCTTATCTGTTCTTTTCTTTTTGCTAAGGACTGGTACTTCCTTAGCTTTTCTTTCACTTCTATCCAAATCTTTTCCATTTGTTATCTCTTACTCTCCGAGGTCTGCTATGCACCTCCACCTCCTTCAAGTGGCCAGGAGTCCTGTAAGTGGCAGAGTCAGCCAGCATAATTCAGACAAGCTGCCAGGGTGCTTCAGGCTCTTGCCAAACTAAGGAGGATCCGTATGGTCAGAGGGCTGGAAAGGCAGCCCTCCCTTCCTGCACGAAGCAGATTCTGACGTCAGAGCCTTGGACCATTCCCATGTAGTAGACTGAAGGACTGTGATAGATCAGTGCAAATGCACACCTCTGAGCCCCCTCTTCCATCCTGCTTTACTGCCAGGGGAACTGTGATGGCCTAAAGCCAGTAAGACACAATAGAGGAAAAGGTCCCTTCTCTTTGTTCACTTCTAGAATGTCAACATATCCTTTGCAGTCCAATGGAAACAAAAATAATTCACATCGCTAATGACTTACAATTCAGCCTCTTTGGATTCCCTGCAGTATAACCCTCAACTAAAATCTGTGATAGGCAGAAGGATGTGGAAATTATGGCTTTGCAGAGGTCTGAACCATGTAGATGATTTAATCTTTAATGGGCCTATGATAACCTTTGAAATCTCCAGAGTAAATTAAGTCACCCATACACAACATTCTGTTCACATACCAAAGGAGTGCACATCGAATCCATGCTGATTGAACATAACAGCCTGAAACTGTCACTCCACACAGAGGTAACCAGTTCAGGAACATGTCTCAGAGGCAGGGGAAATGTAAAGGCATCAAGCCACAGCTAACAATGCTACAGCCATCATTTGCACCCCGTAAGACTTTGGAAGTGAGTGAGGGCACCTTCCTCTTCTTTACCACTGAAATGAACTCACCAAGTCTTCTAGTCTTCCCAGCATGCAAATATTGGGATTTTTTAGGTACATCAGGCTTTCAAATAAGAAACATATTGTTAAATATTTAACAAAAGACAAGAGTTGAATCAAGCTTTTGTAGCAGACTAAAAGACAGAGGTCTTTTGTCCTCGGCTTAGGAAGAGCGCACAGTCCTTGCAAAGACAGAATTCCTGTTGATCCCCCTGCAGACCTCACGTATTCCTTCTTTATACATGACAACCCACCTAACAGGTCAGAGGTTTTAAATCCTCCATCCATGCCAAATGAAAAGATGTTGTCTTCACTTATCTAACAAACACTGAACAGCGAGTCATATTTCCAAAAGAATTCCCTGGGGCAAAACATGTTCTTCTACTTTTTTTTTTTTTTTTAAGAGTAGATAAATAGTGAATACATAACTAAAATGGTTTTCCTTTTTTTTCAGTCTTGTTACAATTTTCAGTGTGTTACATCGATCACTCAGCAGCTCTGTTTTCCTTCACCTTTCTAACCAGCTGTCACCACCCTTATATATTGGAGTCTGTACAGCCTTTTTAAAATGAGGTGATAATTATGTTCACTATGGAAACTTTCACTGGAAACATTCAGAAGATGCAGTATCACAACAAAGGGAAATAACAGTTTCGTAACAGAAGCTGTAATGAGTCTGTGCTATGTCAGACAGTACAGTCTGTACATGAGAACATCTTCCCCGTGTTTCAGTTCTGTTTTTCTTTCTTTAGCTAAACCCATTGAACACTGATCCCAGAAAGCTGGCACCAGTGAATGCATTTGGACCAACACAGCAATCTGCCAGTGCAAAGTGAGTTGCAAGAGCAAGACCACAGATGTAGGTAAGGAACAGATAATTGAAAGAAGCAGAATAAAATCAGTTGACATTCAGCTGGACTGGGCAGGGACCAGGCTGAAAAGAAAATAGGACCTGATAGTGTACCTTATGGGTAAACACCTCGGTTAACACCTTGATTTCATCGACCTGATCAAATGAGTTTAGCTGGGAGTGCTGTTTATTTTGACCTGCTAAGCAGGCAGTGCTCTGGTGTGGGCACTGTGGGAGCATAAAGCTGCTGTAGGATTCCCTCTGCCTCACAAAGCAGCCAGCTGACAAGATAGACAAAATTCACCTAGAAAATCCACGTTCAGAGCAGATGTTGCAATGTCACTGTGTCAAGAATACTGAAAAAAAATGCAAAGCAAAACTGTCATGCAGTTTTGCTACCAAAGATATCCTGACTCAGGACTGTGGATTTTATAGGAAAAAAAGGAAGAGAGAAAATCCACTTGCAATTGGGTGTGGAACTTAATCCAACACAGGTAAGAACTGAAAAGAAATAACTATTTTGGGAGGAGAAATCAACTACATTAAGATGTGCAGCGTACTTCCCAATACCTTGGGCCTGGACTTAACATTCCCTGCAAAAGTGTTGAAAAGTTTTTTGTATTCCAGCTTTCTGGCTGTGCCCCTCTACTGTAGGTGCAGCCAGGGAATATTGAAGGAACCCCTTCCCCAGGTAATTAGGCTGTTTGGGGTTGGCCTGATGTAGAAAGATGTTTAAACCTTAACTATGGTGAATTGCAGTGGTGGAACCATGGGCTGGACTGTGAATGAAAAGCAAAGTGAATGAAAAGCAAAGTGTTTTTAAGGTGTGGACTTTAAAACAGCATAGTCATGTCTGTTGTACAATTCTGTACATCAGAGAGTACACTGACTGCAACCACAGTCTGTGGAGAAGCTCTCTATGTTCATGCAGGCAAAACTGGAAAAGTTGCCTGTAGAAAACCCATATATTTCTATGAACAGCAGGTAATCAGCGTTCAGCAACAGCTTTGTCTCAGCATGAAGCCTGATAAGAAGCTGAGTGTCATTGCAGAGAAATAAGATGATTGAAAAGGAGAATGTTTCAGCACTCAGGACAACTTCTGCCAATCTCTCTAAACTAAATCTCAACAACTGCCTGGCAGACAGTGTCTGCCAGTGTGTCTCTGTCAATGGAATAGGTTGGCCCTGACCCTCTTCAGAAAGTGAGACACATCAAACAAAAGACAACAAGGCTCGTCCTCACTTCATCTCACAGCTATTAATTTTACAGTGTGACGCCTCCAAATAACAGATGTGTAGCCAGAGCTGTTCCCAGATTTCAAGTGATGGGAGACCAATTTCCAGCACCTTGACTCCTCTAATTACACTGACAAGGCTCCCAAAATCTCCACAGCGGGTCTTCATCTGAAACAAAAATGCAGACGATTCTCAATAGTGTCTGTTGAGCTGAGAGGAAGGAGAGGATTAATTAGTTGCAGTTCATAAAACAATAAGATTAAAATCCGTGAGTAACTGCAAAGTGTAATTGGCAATAAGGACGCAATCACCACAGCGCATGGACAGGATTGGTCCCAGATATTTTACATCTGGGACAAAAGATATTGATTGTATTGGAACCATGGTCTAGGGAGAAGCCCAGATCACCAGCTGGCCCTTCAGCTCTGCTGGCCTGGGCAGCTGCCTGCTTCTCCCTGAGGCTGCTGCCCCAACAGAGGAGCAGCTCTTCAGCAGAGGAGCATCGCCTCCAAATCTCCAGAAGCCTAATGGTCTCTGTGAGTCTTACCAATGGGCTGCACTGGGGCATCCTTCAGCTTACTGGGGAGGGGTTATGGCCAGCTCTGGTCTCAGGGAATGTGGGGTGTCTTCCACTGTTGGATGTGCAGCAGATTTTCACCCTTTCCCGCCTGGCCCCTCCAGGTGTGGTGAGGATTGCAGGCTGCTGGATGGTGGGGCTGCTGGGCAGCACCCAAAGACAAAGGGCTGGTCTGTTTTGACACCTTCTGCATGGTACCAAAACACCCTTATGATTCCAGACCAAGAAAATCAAAGCTTTTCACTTCAAGATTGCTGTGTTGAACAGTTTTGACACTTCCAGCGGTGTTTTCCTTACCCACCCAAAGCCATTCAATGATCTCACCAATCTCACACTTACATTTTGCAAAATATATCCTACATATTATAGGTGGGATTTTTTTGATGGGTGAAATGTCCTTCAGGGATGTAATGCTTTGATTTTGTGTCCCACTGATGCACCATTGCACTGCCTGAGCACTCAGAACTGTTCCAAACTAGAGATCCTCCTTGCTCATACACGTGATTGTATTCAAAGACCCAATTTCTAGCCTTCCTAGGGGCCCTAAACTTGTAACATGTCAATGTTACAAGCCAAATAGTCAACAGGAAAAAAAAAGAGAGAAACACGTAGAGTGTGTTTCTGGTCTCCACAGACCAGCTCAATTCTGGTAGCAACTGGAAAAGCCAAAGCCATCAGTCACAAAGGTTTGACATCACCCAGAGGAAGTGCGCAGTTCACAGCTTTTTACTGCTCTTTGGGGTGTAATGAGAGTGCTGCAGAAATCCCCAGGGGTGCTTTGAGAGCCAGGGAGTGGGGAGTGGGGGGAGAAAAGATCTGGAAAAGAAACAGCTGAGGGAAAGCAGAGAGCACAGCAGAGAGTAATGGGAGAGCAGAGCAGGAAAGGACACAGTGTAGAGGAGGAAAAGTGCCACAGGAGGAGCAAGAGGGTGGCAGAAGAGTTACGAAGAGCTATTTCCAGCTCTTCTGGCTGAGATGGGATGCAGCCAGCTAGTTCACTTGCTTTCTGCAACCGCTGACAGAGTCTCTTTCCACTGCAAGGACATCACAGCCCAGCAGATGAAATGGCTTGAACAGCAAATGCAATGCTCCCAAAATATACGAGTTGCCTGCAGCACACATTGCCTGTCCACAGCAGGGACAGAGCCAAGAGCAGCACAAGCCTCTCCACGCTGCCTCCAGGCAAGTTTCTCAGCCCATCTATGGCAGTGAGAAAAGACTTGGTGCCTCTGACCTGGTTTGGAACCCTTCTCATCCCCAGGAGAAAGCCTTTCCTCCTGCAGAACTTACCATCCTCTGTAAGGCAAAGTCATAAACGAATGTAAGAGGTAAATCCAGGGGCAGAGCTAGAGTGTGGTGATGGTGGAATGCAGGCACACACTCTTCCAGTTCCTGCTTTTCTGGCCTAAGGATAAACTCCCCCCAGCCCAGAGCCACCAGCTCTGCCCTGCTGTCCTCAGCTCAGCCAGCCGAGCCCTTTGATCTCTTTCTAATGGTCTGAGCAAAGAGGGACTTTTTTGCATGCTTGGTGGTAGGGCTTTGCTAAGCTATGTACATGCAATGAAGTCATTTGGTAGTGTGTGAGCTGTGCCTGTTTGCATCAGCAACCCTCCCACCAGGGGGGAATGCCTTTCCATCCCCTCTGGTCAGCAGCAAGCTCAGATCAGGGGCCTTTCTGGATGGTGTTTAGAGAAACACCATTTCCCCTTCAGAGAGTGTAGCAGGCAGGGCCCCTTGCATCTCCCATGCTGTGCTACACCAGCAACCTCCCTGGTCTGCCTTAAGATTTCTGCCATTGACATCATCAATGTATTCAGCATACATTGTGACCAATAAAAAAGTGATAAGTTCATTTTTCAGGTGAGAATAAATTTTACTGGTTTATCTTTAGAAAAGTTTTCTTTAGGTTTTTCAATTCCATTAATTCTTTGACTCTCATCAGACCTTAAAGCATAATAATAAAGAGCTCCTGCCAACAGTGGCATTTGGTTTACACGTACACTTACTAACAGTAACTTATGATTAACCCTGATCAACAACAGATGGGAAAATCCAAAAACTGGCAGATTTGAAAAGGTTTTTTTCTAGATTGTGATTGCTACAGTAAAAACTACCCACACAAATGGGAAAACTTACCCCCACACATAGTGGGAACATAATCTGAGTGCACTTTCTTAACGTTTAATGTACAGGGAATTCTCTGCAAAGGCACAACCTTCCTCCTATTAACTTACAAAAGGAGCTGGCATGGATTCTCCAGTCATTTTTAAACCATTACATTTCCTACTCAAAGATGAATGTGACCTTCTACATAAATGTTTTGTTCACTCCTCAGAGCTGACGGCCAGGTTCAGACTGTCCAATGCCAATTTGAAGGAACCTAAAAAGATACAGTGCAGGTTCTTTTCATATTAACAAAAGGACATTGTGTAAATGTACGTTCACATCTTTTCCACTAACAAGAAAAAAGATAGCATTTAGTACAAGTCAGCCTTGGCTTCCACTATAGAGAATGCTAACCTGAAAGCAACTATAAATCCAGGCACGGGGTCTCCAAGGTTTCTTACTTTCCTAACATGTCTATGTAGATCTCTTAGGAAAATGATATTTGTGGCTTAGACTAATAGCTCATAATAGTACCACGTAGCTAACAAGCGGTACAGCTTAAAGAGCGGTCACAGCACAAAAACACCCAACAGTTTTCTAATCATTTTTAAGAGCCATGTGTTATGGCTGAGATTTCAAACATCCATATGGACATGCAGCCCCTCTGCACGGTGCAGATTCTCATTTTTTGTCTTTTGATAGCGTGACACTTTTAGGAAGGATTTGCAATGATAAGCCAGTTAAAACTCCCAGCCATAAGCCTTTGTCAGTGAGTCCCCCAGAGATTTATTCACATACTCAGCTTTGCATATTGACGTCAATGGGACTTTGAGCGGGAAGGACCAGATCATCTCTGAATGTAGCTTCTGCTCCTGCTTTTCACCAAGTCACCAACTGCAAAGGTCAGCATCGCCTAAAGGTCCTCACAGCCTGGCCCCACTTCATTTGAAGTCAGAGACAGCAGTCGCAGTAATTGCAGCAATGCTAAACTAGGTTCCTGTTTGTGCTGTGCTGCTGACTCATGTGTCTTGGGAAATCTTGGAGAAAACACACACTGAAAGGACTTCCTGAGCACTAAGCCTTTTCTGGTGGATTTTCTGGAGTTCCTGAAGAGAGACAGTGGGTTTTTTACCTTGGGGAGGGTTTCTTTTCTATAGTGCCCTGTAAATGTTTTATAGTCTTCATTAGGTCATGTATTTTAAATGTATGTGCATCATGGAAATCCAATAAAAAAAGGATCTGAATGATTGTTCACATACAAAAACTTTGAGGATAAAGGGAAGCTTGGGGTGGGGTGAGAGCAGTTTAAAAACAGGACAGAAAACTCTATGTCCCAAGTAAATATACCAAATGCACTCTATAGCACCAAAAAGTACGGAAGTCTCCAACTAGCCACTTCAAGGAAGAGTTTAACATGACTGTCCCTTATCAGTCAGGTACATTTTTTTCAAGTTGCCACAGAAAGAGCAGTAAAATGTGTTGCTGATGAATCTTTATCGTTATAAAGATACAGGTATTCTCCCGAGGCTTTTCTAGTGTCCCCTGGGGAGCATGGAATGAACTAGCCTGGCAGATGGCAAAGTCCTTGGGAGGAGAACTGTCTTATTGCCCAGCTGGAAAACAGAGGCCGGCCAAAAATGAGGGCCTGGCACTGCCAGCACGCCCTGGCTGTCACAGCAGCAGCAGAGGATACAGTGCTTCTTGCTGGCAAGCTGTGAAACTGAGCAGCAGTTTAGCCAAATCCTCCCTAAGTGTTTCAAAAGCCCTTTCTCCAACACCCCTTCACTTTCTTTTCCTTCCTCTTACAGGGGAGAAGAAAAGCACCTGAGAACACAGGAAAGAAGAGGTGTACCTATTCTTACTCCGCAGCTTTGTCCTTGTAAGCCAAATTCAAGAGTTCTTGGAGGTTTGGGATCTTCACATGGGTAGTTTTCACAGGTTTCAGTGGTTTGCAGCAGCACAGAATCTTGCTCCTTACAGTATTTCTAGGCCGGCTCTTCACTCTCCTAATTCCAAGGTCCTATACAGGAAAGTGGGAAAAATAAATAGTCTCCTAGGGCAAGTTATCAAACAACACCAGAGGGTAAAAAAAGTTACATGCCATCTTGAATTACAGGAAATATTTTTATTTCATTCATGTGGAATGAGGTCAGAACCTGCCTGTTCATCTCAAAGCAATGAACCAAGTGACCTATACCACCCAGCAAATGCAACATACGTGGTCATTCAACATCACTTCTTGGAAAAGAGGGATTTCACTTAGCATTTACCTTTTCAGTTGCTATAACAATTAAACCAGCCTGAGCTTGTCCTTTTAAAACTCTACATTGAGTATTTCCTTTGAACAGAGAGAATATACAAGGTACCTAGTCTAGAAAGGGCAATAACGCTCTGTGGAAAACCTCTCAATGGTGTCTTCTCTTGAACGTGGAGTAAAAGGTCGTTAGGAAATGCAGAGAGGATTTGCCTGACATAGTTCATGGCCTGAACACAGCACAGTGTACTTAAGCTGGCATGGTGTGAGTCATACAGCACTTATAGCATGTCCACGCTGTAGCACTTGTCCAGTCAAAGAGTACAAGAAAAAAAACCACCAGGAAATGGTCGAGAAAATGGGGCAGTAAAAGTGCTCTTTAGAAAAAGTTCCTGTCATAACTCCAGTGGAACAGCATTGCTGTCAGATGGCTTCACGCGAGCGGCTCTAGAGGGCTGTAAACGTACGACGCACGGGTACTGCCTCTGAGCTGATTTCCAAGGTATCCATTTCAGTGGTTTTTTCCTTTGGCACAACCACCTTTACTGACTTCTTGCTGCCCTGTCTCGCTTTTGCTTGGAGGTTGCTCTCCAAGGACAGAGTTTTTTGAGGAGGGCATTCCGTAGCGCTTAGCCTCTGCCGGCAGCTTTCTGGAGAGCTCTGAAAGCATTCACAAGTTTCACTGCACTTTTGACACGGGAAGTAAGAACGCTCTTCCCCAACTGGCAGAGAGTTACACCTGGATTCATTTTTGCCCTTAAATGTTCTCAGGCTGCTGTTCAAAGCTGATCCGCAGTTCTGCGGTGCCGTTACGCGAAAACAGCTCCCGATGCTTAACTGCTGAAAAGTGGTGAAATCTTTGGTGACGGTGGTTCGGAAATTGGGCTTCAGGAGGAGATAGATAACTGGATTGTAGAGTGTGGAGGACTTTGCAAAGACAGCTGGCACAGCAAAGGCTAATGGTGGAATCTTATCTATCGATCCAAAAGCTGCCCACATAGCAATGATGGCGTAAGGGCTCCAGGCAGCAAAGAATCCAATGCACACAGCAACACTCAGCTTGCGGAGAAAAAGAGAAAATAGTGAGTTTAAAAAAAAGGCATGCATGAGAAAAATAGCCACCAAAATAGTATATGCATAAAACTACCACCTGTTTGAACCCCCTTGTTAAAAGTCTCCCCAGGTCTTCCATACTGCCTCGACTGCTCTCCAAATGTGTATTTTTCTACCAACTTAATTCTGTCTGAAACTTACTTCTACCTGAAACTTTCAGGGGTAGAGTATATTGGCTCTTACATTTCTCTCCCTCTTCACTAAAGTGCCATGAAAACTTTTTTTAGATGAAAAAAAAAGGAAGCCTACCTAAAGAAAAAGATACCATTCTGGGGAAATGCTTGTCTGGATGCAAAGCCATTTCTGGCTTCTGTCTAATTAATGTGCAATACTTGTTTTCCAGGCTACAGAATGTCTTCCATAATTTTACTGCTGGTGCTCAACTGGAGCCACACACAGGCATCTGACAGCAGAAAACCAGGTTAATCCTGAAGGTGAAGCAAATTAATGACCTTAACTCCTCCTGCACAATTGTTGGTCCTAATAAACTCTATGAAGAAAACTTCAATAGGCTTTTTTTTTAAAAAACCCAAACAAACAAACAACAAAACACAACAAAACCACCAAACAAAACCAACAGGTGTTTTATATAAATTACCACAGATATCTGTAAAATGCAGGAATAATTATCAGCTATACAATAAACATAAACTCAAAAAATCTGAAGTAAACTGTAAGGATCAGCCTGTGCAGGAAGACTAACCCTCTGGGCATCATTCTAAGCACTGTTTATGACTGAACCACATATATATTTTAAAGACAGAAACAAGAATATTCATGCCTTTGAAGAAGCTTCACAAGTCCATTCTTGCCAAAAGCCTGTATTTCCAAATAAGGAAGACTGTAGATACTCCATTCAGTTTAGAGCACTATTGGATCCAAGGGACAGAAGAAAATACATAAGGATAAAGTATTTCTATTTTCAGCTGCTACTCGTGCCACCTGCCTGAGCTGCCCTCTGCAAGTGGGAGTACATAGCTGCTAACTAGCTCAGTTGACTGCAAATTCACCACTCCTCGCAGTGAGGCTCTGGCTATAGATTCACAGATGCAAATATCATGAGGTTTTTTTTTATTAAGAGAGGTGACATTGCTTTGTTTTGAGTGAGAATGAAAGAGGCCCTGAGCACTAATACCAGAGTCACACACGTTAGACTCTTGTAAGGCACAGAGAGCTCCTCCAAATGGATTATTTTCTCCCTAAGTTTAATAGTCTCACAGATTTTATTTTGCAAGAAGAAATTCGTGGTGATTGCCAAGAAATACATACCCTGAGTTTTATGAGGAATGACTGTGGCTTTTAACTGTTTCTTCTATTAGGCTAAAATCTGGTTATACATTTGTTTATGTCTTCAGAAAGCCTCCACTATAATAAAAGGCCTCTAACTGTTAGAGCTCACATGAAGTCCAAAGTTACATTCAATTGACACAATTGAGAAACAAGGTACTCTGACAGAATGAGACTGGTTAAGAAATGATGAAGAGGCAAATCCACAAGATGGGGTGAACTCGATTTTTCTTTTTGTTTCTATAGCATTCTGTTTCTTTGTATCAGCTGGAGGTCTGGATCTATGGATATGCTGGTGCCATATGCATGGTCTTCTAATCCTCAACTGTCCACGGCCAGTATTCAAGACTGAAACTAAAAGCAGCCTCTGTGGCAAGTAATATGCCTTGGCCCTTAAGAATTATATTAAGAAGAAATGGACATTAGAATCAGTTGGTGCATTTCCCAGATGGCTGGTTTATGGTAGCAATTAATCTTTGGGATTGCAGTGGGCTTTAGGTTGTTCCTGTGAAAGACATCTGGCATCTATTTTCAAGGAGAAACTCAGCTAACTTCCCAAACAGCATCAATACAGTTTCTAGAGCAAAGAAGGGAATAATCTTGCATAGCTTGAGCTATTCAAAAATGTACATGCTAAATCTAAGTCACTCTTGGTTCTTTATAATGTCAGAGGAAAGAGAGACATATCTCCTGAAAGTAACTGCTATCATTCAAAGATCTATGTCTAAAATAGATGTGATGGATTGCTCTCAGGTCTTTGTCACTGACAATTTTGAGGCTATACCCAAGACAACTAACTTTCAGTGGAGCACAATTAGGCAAAATGAACCCCTTTTTGATATTTAAACAGATCAACTGTACATATATGTACATGAGTGTAGAAAGAGCTCAATTATTATCCTCCAGAAACAACACGGCTACTATTTGTATGTTTAGCAATCCATTGCCATGGAGCAAATCTACACAAGACAATACTGTTGTCTGAAAAAAGAAGGCAGTAAAGACTGATTTTCTTTTCCATCTTTATTCCCTTCTCAGGAACATTCTTGGTCCTTAAATGGTGTTGCTCAGCTGTGCCAAAACCAGCTTGGCAAAGGTTAATGTTCAAATACCTTGACAGTAACGGTTTGCGCGTTGCTCATCCTGGCGGGGCCAGAGACGTGTTGTTCCACTGCTCTCCTGGATCCTCTCACGGTTACCAGAATGAGAGTATAGGAAGTGACAATTACTCCACAAGGGAGAATAAAACAGAAAACAAAGAGGACAACAGTATAAGACGTGGCCACGGCATTTACGTTGGTGGAATGCCAGTCAAAGCAGCAGGCTGTGCCATAGGGCTCCACTCCGTATTCTCCCCAGTGAGCTAGGGGAGAGCAGGCAAAAATTGCCGCGTAAGTCCAAGCACAGACTATCAGAATTTGTCCATGTTCTCTTCTAAACCTGTTCCCTGGAAGACACAAAAGAATCCGTGAAGATCAGCATGGTAGCCATGTCTGCATGGAGTTTCCCAAATGCTGAGCAGGGTTATTAAGAAGGATAACTTCAACAGGTGTTCAGACTGGTAGAGCATAGTGAAGGTTTGTAGGAACAGGTTCACAGCTCTTTGCAACACACATGGGTAGTTTAATTCTCTGATACATGTAGTATACCTAGCACAACGTAAATCTGGATGAATAAATCTCTATCAGTGTAGCAATAAACTGAAAAAAAATATTTCTTCAGGCCAGCCTTGCTTTCATATTGGAACTCTTATTCTGTGTTTCTAAATTATCAGCCAGACTTAAAAGAGCTTTAAAGTAATGAATTGCTTATATCTATCCCTATATTTAATCATCAGTGATCACGGAAATAAGAATTGTTTGACTGGATGTAAAATACGTCTTCTCTAGGATATGCAACCCAGAAATAGTGGCCTATGTTCACATGAAAAATTGAGGAATTTATGACAGAAATATTAGCTTACCATAAACTGGAAAACAAATCTTGAGGCAGCACACAGTGCTCAGTAATGTCAGTGTTGAGAGACTGCAGATCCCAAACAGCACCCCACAAAATGCATAGAACAAGCAAATCTGTTTTCCATACAGCCACCTGAAAAATGACCAGGAAAGTTAATTCTTAGCTGCTATCCTTGTTTTTCAAATGTAATACAAGTGGTAGAAATAAGGCTACAGTTGTAGCCTTAAAAATTCTATGACTGCATGAATCAATTATTTGTTGGTTAATGATCAACTATGAAAAGCATTCTCATCTGAAATACTTACAGACAGTAAAGTAATCATGTCCTGCTTTATTTCTCTGATTCACATTTAAGTATTTTTATTTTTATAAAACAAAGCAGTATATCTTAATGATAATCATTCTGTGGTGACCTGGCAGTGCTGGGTTAATTGTTGGACTTGATCGTGAAGGTCTCTTCCAAACAGAACAATTCTATGAAAAGAAAAATCTAAATGCTGGTCACTAGTAAGCCTAGGTGAAAACATAAAAATGGCTTATTATTATTTCTGCTTTCTTTGTGTATGTTTTAAAAACTAGTTTTCCTCAAAATCAACACATTCTCTTGTGAGGGATCCTCAGAAGAACAAAAGTTTGATCTGAATCACTGTACCTCCTCCCTTTCTCTTCAGACACTAGCAGTATTTGCAGTAGCAGTTATCAAAAGCCCCATGCTAGATTTTGAAGACACCATCTCTGTTGGTCAATACATTTGGCAATATTTTAACACAGAAAATAATGCAGTAAAAAACCACGTAATTACTGGATTTTTTTTCTCTTACTTCTTATTTTGATGCCAAAATGAGAGAAAACTAGATGGGAACAGGACAGAGGGAGGGTTTTTTCCACACCAAACCCATTTTTTTCATTTTGATTAACTGAAAATAAAAAATTACTCCGTTTTTTGTTGGGTGTGGTGCTCTCCATCTTTTTTTTTGTTAAATATTTCACCTCAATTACATTATCAAACATGCATTTCTGGGTTTCTCAGTAAAGTGCTTTGGGAAGCCACATCAGCACTGCATATTCACATCTGTACAGTTGCAGGATGTTCTGCAACAACCAAATATTACCATCCTACCCCAAATCCTGTAGAACAACTCCTGACAACCAGTTCTCATCTTCCTTCACCTTTTCTAACTAGTTCTCTACTCTCAAACAATTTCATACTGCCTGGGTTGCACAAATACTTTCTGAGGTCTAGTAATGAGCCTCCTAAACCCCCCCTAAACTTTAAAAGAAGATCACAAAAAGTAGATATTGTACAATGATATGAAACTGAATTCATGCAGATAAAGAGGAAGGAAGTGAGGAAGGAAGGGTTTCAAAATTTAGAGTGTCGGTCTAAAAATTAATCCAGAACAGTGTTTTTATACATCATCACTACCACTACGTTTGGACATCATAAGTAAATTCAGGATTTTCTTACTATGGTACCAAATTTCACTGTCCAATTGAAAAATTATGAAGCATTTTGCCATTGCTTGAACAATACTACCCACAAAGGATGAATGCAGTAGGAAGTAGATGTTTAGAACAAAAAAAATCTTCCCAGCCCTGCAGAAATAAAAAAAGATAGTGACCTCAAATAGACAAAACCACTAATTAACACCAGCAGTCCATAAACCTGCTGTTACAGAGTCTACTTCTCACTTTTATGACAAGCAAAGTGGCAGAGGAATTCAGTGTTCACCACTGACACAGAGCTCCAGAGCCTGCAGAGGATGTTAAATATCACACGCGCAGTGAACAAACCTGTGAGAAAGGCTGGAGGTTACAGCAAGAGGGTACAATGTCAGAGTCATACCAAGGTCACTGATGGCAAGGTTAATAATGAAGTATTCTGCTGGTTTCAACAAATTCTTTTTCTTATAGGAGACATATAGCAGAATGCTGTTACCACACAAGGAGCATATTCCTGCAGAGAAGCACAAAATATGAAGAAAAAGTTACTTTTGGCCATCTATTTATTTATTTATCCCTGCACAAAACAATGTGCTGTCATCATAGTTAGCATTTCTTAGTTAAATTTTTTATATTTGTGGGTTTCTCTTCTTTATATTTCAATTATTTAATTTTTTAAAATATTTTTTCATTTTTCCTGGTTTGTCCATCAAACTATCTACCATGATCTAAGGAATTATTTTATCCATTAAATTAACTGACCTGCCAAAATACCACATTTTTTCCTGTAGGAAGCTGGCATTCATTAAGCCAGAGACCATATCCATTTGTCACTGCACACATTTTCTCAGTTCCAGGTCTAGAGCTCTCCATTCACTAACCCCTCTTCCTTTCTCTTTGAGGCATTTTCTCAGAGGTGCCTGTTAGAGTTTCTAGTAATAATAGGCAATATAAGAAGAATGTGGAATTATGCTTGAAAGAGAAAAATGTAGTTAATTAAGACTGCATTTTATTGAGTCTCAGTGATATGAGCATGGTTGATTATCATGGGATCCAGAAAGAGAAAGTTAAAAAGAAAGTTATGAGGCCACATTATGTTGTATGATTCCACTGCCATTAGCTGAAGCCCTTCTGCAAATTCAGGAGTACAAATACTGCAGGGACATGTCTCTAAATAGAACCATGTTGTCCAGCCAGGCTATAAGGCTCCTCTCAAACTCAGCTAATCATATACAGCTACACTCTGAACTAAATAAATTTAAATAATAAATAAATTTAGATTTTTTTCAATCAAAACAGTGAGAAAACATGTTGAAACACATGTTAATCTTTGAAACCACTAGGATGCTAATATTATTGACAGGACTAAAGACACAGATTCACTCTTTGCTGGTGCTATATTTATTTTGCATTAATCTCATGCTTCCAGGCTAGTATTGCTTGCCTTAGGGAAGGAAAATTTCTGTTAGGACATTCATTTGACTGCTATGTTTTCCTTTTTCACTGTCTTCTGAAACAGCAGACATCATCTGTGCCTACTGACTGCACTTAATGAGAGTGACCATTGCTTTCCCAGATGTCTGGGCTGCCTTTCCTGGCCTCTGGCTCATGGTTACACTGACCAGTACCTTTAGGATGGGATCTAGATTTTTCTCCTCAGCCCAGGACTATGGAGGATAAATTTGCTTCCTAACAGCACAGCCCCAGAATCTTCCCTTTCTAAGGCAGTGATTGGACATTGGCCATAAACCTGATCTTTCTGGTACCTTTCCCTGACATTTACAGTTATGGCTTCTGGGGTTTCCTTCAGGCAATATGAGGACTCAGGATATGTTGTTCACTCTCTCTTGTTTGGACTTAATGCTCACAAGGACACCAAGAACTGCCAGGGCCTTGAAAACCAGCAGTCCTGTCCAGCTTTATAATCCTAGTACTGAACAAAGTTCTTGTACCTAACATAAATCACGTGTTAAAATCCTTGTAATTATTTGACTCTATGGTTTTTTTTCCCTTTTAATGAATCTGTGTCATAAACAAGCTTTTACAGTCAAGTCTCCTTACCCCATTAGATACAGCCAAAGCTCTAAACTATGAAATCATACTTACCAAATACCATATAACATATCCCAACAACAATATCAGCTGATTCAGTTATTTTGGACTGGAATGTTGAGTTACTGAAAGATGGGCCCATCTGAAAAACAAAACAGGACATGGTATTAGAAATTCAGTATCCAGGCTGTACTTCAGGTATTCTATCCATCAACACAAAACATAACTACAAGTGTTAGTACAAAGCCTTCAGCAAGAAGGACGTACTCGCTATGACAAGTCAAGTCAATGGGATGTTGCTCAGCTTTTCCTAGCAAAATCCTTTGTGAAGAGAGTGACACTAACCAAAAAGAGCTTCTGTCAGTTGTCTTCCTGTGGGTCTGAGATGCATACTGGAGTAACTTAAAAAAAATGGCACTTACCACTTACTGTCCTCTGCCATTTCTGTGTTCCAGAAACCTGCTATGGGACCAGCCCTGTGCTACAATCCAAACCTTACTGCTGATGCAGATGAGGGTGGGATCAAAGTGAGGACAGTGATGTGTGATAAAATTGCAGGACACCTGCTAGAACCATACCCAGATACAAAGATGCTCTCACACACAAGGTTTAACAAATCATACAGTAAGGACAAAGACCTCAGGCAGACCTGTCTCCTAGCACAGTCAGAAAGAAGTCTATCAAAGGCTAATCTGTTTTCTCTCACAGACGTAGTTGCTGTATTTTCTTAGCCAGTATCAGAGAGATTATCTGGAGCTGTTCTTGGCAAATTGAAATTACCACAAAAGTATGATGACAAAAGCTCAGCAAAATCCCCCAAATATATTCATAGGCTCTTGCCTCAGGTAGTGGTAAATCTATTTCCACTGTCAGTCATTTCTAGCTTTCTCTTTGCTTTTATTGAGTTTCTTGTTGCAGAGAGAACGCTCTCGTCTCTTGCGTGATCACTGTGGACAGCAACAGGCTCTCGCTCCATCCTGGCACAACAACAGTTCCCAGTGAAGGAGTAGCATGGCCTTACACCTTTGGCTTGAGGGCAACGTGGAAAATGTCAAAGAAAAAGCACCTGGAGAAATGAAGTCATCTTAGCAAACCACTAAAGCTCCTGGTTCCCACAGCACTTAAACCCACTGCGGTTTAGCTAACTGGTGTGTATCCACATTAAATGGTGATCTTAGAGCTGTGTTTTATTCTTTTGGTGTAATAAGTCAGAATATCTAAATTCAGTTTGTCTGTCTTCCCTGCAGCTTCCTATAAGCTGCTTATTCTCCCAGTGGTTCATTACTTGGTTCTACATAAACCCCTTTCCTCAATTGCTATAATCCAGGACACCTCCAATGAAACCGAAGGGCCAACACGTTTGTTCATCAGGTGTTTGCTCAGGAGCAATTTTAAGCCTCATGCATAACACATAATATTTATATTTTAATCCTTTTACCAATATTTGTTCCTCTCATTAAGCAGAAGCAGCAGCAGCAGCAGCAAGATTTCCCGGCAGAAGGCTCAGCTCCAGCATTTTCCTGGTGGCCAGTGCTGCAGCATGTGACTGCCCTCCAGAGACAGCAACCAAAATAACGGCAGGACATTCATCTGCCTTTTCCCTGAGGCAATCTATTCACAAGGAAATGCTGAGCTCATTTCAGATGTTAGCGCTCCATTTTCAGTGCTATCTCCTATCAAAAGTGAATTCTACCTTAGAAAATGCAGTTCTTCAGTTGCTCATGAGTGCTGGAAATCTACTTGAGCTCCTGGTTTTCCAAAGCAGTCTGCTTGCTCTTCAGAGGTAGGTTCTCTTGGGTTTTATCTGGGTTGTCTTTGGAATGAATTTTGGAGGATGAAATCCCAAGCTGAGTTCTATTGCAAGTGCCCAGTGCTGGCTGGACACAGTAAGTGACAACTCCCGTACTTCAAGAGAGTCCTCCAGACATGACAAAACCGGGTTGGTATTCCCAGTATCTGCAGTGTCCCTCATCCAGAAAGCATCCAATCGACTTCTAATTTGCCACTGATAAGGGTGGCCCTCACTTTCCTGAGTAGATAAAAAAGCTCTCACTCAGACATGTCAAGAAGATTGTCTTGCCACTAACAAGGTGGCATTTACTTGACCCCCGGTCCAGTAATATCACAGTTTTCACCTGCCACTGTAATCTTGTTTCTCTCTGATTAATGGGAGATTTATTTAACTAATCAATAAAGCAAAATTTTGAAATTCACAATATTCCACCAAACTTTGTAATAATTGCCCTGTGCTAGTGGCCAGAGATAGGTCTGTGAAAGCTGTTCACAGGCTACAATGGTGCAGCACACAACAAAAACAATTCAGTCAGCAGTTCCAGCAGTAACTTGCTAAGTTTGTCTCTCAGGAGGTCGTAAAGACAACAATTTGCTACACAGCCTTCTGTGCTGAACCACCTTCCCAAAGTCTTAAGAATAAATTACCAGTGTATACAGCAGGAATGTTACTGCTTGCTAGGAAGGGAACTGGCTAATAACAAAGAATTGAAGGAGCGAAACAGTATTGATTCAGGTCCAGGGGACCAAAAGTCTCATTAATCCTGAGTAGGTCACAGGTATCCAGGGAACAACTGGGTCAGACAGAGTTTATTTCACCTCCAGCTAGTGGAATGGTTGCTATAGTTCACACAAATATAAGCTGCTACTGTTAGCATTTATGTTTTGACCTAGCAAACCAGGCTATATTAGAAAAGAAACAAGAAGCAGAAGCTGATGAGAAATGTGACTTCATTACAATGGGCACAAAACCCTATCCTCAAATCCATTAACTAGAGCTCTGTGAAATGTTTTTGATAAAATTTTATTAAATGCCCCAGTTGACCTCAACATTCATGTTTTTGTAAAACACACAAGGTTTTCCTACTGTCTCAGTTAATAAACAAACAAAACACCCCAGGATAATACTTTAATGAAATATATTGAATTTAATAGCTTGATATATTACTTCAAGATTTATTTCAATTACTTTTAAAAAGATTTTAAAGCTGTATGCTTTGCTTCATTAAAATTGCTGAAAAACCCGAAGTTTTTCAGACAGTTTTTTTTTCCATCACTACAAAATTAACTGAAAACCCATTTATTAACAAATTTTTTACCTCAGTGCCTGTGATTCACACAGCTTACTCACTGCTTACCCAGCAGTATACTCCATACGTTTTTATACTCCATGGATGACTAGATATTTGCAATCTGATTGACAAGTCTCTTCCTTCCCTGCAAGAAGGGCTTGCAGCAGCAGTGACCTGGTGGTCATTGCTGCCATTGCTCTAGAGCAGATGGAACAGTTGTCAATGTGCAACTGGTTTGTGGCTCTTGAATTAATTTCCCTAACTAATGTGATTAACTACCTATAGTATTTTCCTTTTACAAAGGTAAATGTTAATATTTGCTTATATTTTCAAATATTGTGCATATTATGCAGCTTTACTCCTTAAATGCACAAACAGTAAATGTGTCCCTCTTAATTTCCTAATGTCTGTGGCTGTGAACACAGACGATGCACTGCCAACTCTCTTCGTGCTGACAAAAACTGGGAAGTGTGATTATGGCATGAAAAAAAAATCACAAAATATATTATAGACACTCTAGAGCACAACTAGGTTAAGACTGAATTACAGTTTCTCCATCTCAAAGCATAAAATGACTTTTTTGCAGGTTTCTCACAAGGCTGACTGCAATGGACTCAAAGTGCTTTGTTGCAGAAAGTGCAGCCAGCTCACAGAGGGACCTCAGCTGAGCTGACTCAGGCCTCCTAACCAGGATTTTCACTCAAGTCAGACATCCAAGAGGCAGGATTGCGTTCCCTTTTCTTCCAGTCTGGTTGAAACCTTGTGTCTACTTTTATTCTTAATGAATCATTTCACTCTACAAATGTAAGTATAACAAACTCTCTTCATTGAGCAATCTCATTTTAAGACCTCAGTTATTTAATTTTTAAAAATCCATAAGCAAACTGAAAAATAGAGAACCCTGTGCAAGCATCACATTAGGCCAGAGATCAGTCATGTAAAATAGCTGCAAACAGACTTAGTGTGCTCTCCAAGCACAATTAGATAGCACAAAGGACATAAAGCATAAGATCTTCACCTGCCAAAAGAAATATTTGGATCCCAATTTTGGCTCCAAACTTCAGATAAACTGGGCAGTACTAACTTACTAATTGAATTATGGCAAGCTGTTCACAGAACATGAGTTTTCTTTTGCTTCATGCTATGAAATCTTTCACAGCAGCCTGAGCAAGTTCCTCATACAAATTAAACAAAGGCCCACTTAGGTGAACCTGAGTCTTCTCCATCTAGCAAAACGCCTCAAGACTGTGCTGTGAAGGAGGAAGAGGAAAGAGTTTTCTCTATTTTCTTCCATCATTATGAAATCCCAGGCATGAAGAAACTCTCCCATAAAATAAAAATGGTACAATTCCACCAAAAAAATATCTGAGTTAGAGATTTCCCAGGAAGAAGGAGTTTTGTTAGCAGTTTTTTCTTCAGAACTATGTACACTAGCTCAAACCAGTGTTGTGTTTTTCCTTGACTTCTTTGGTCCATTTACCTCTCTAAGCAGAATGTTTAGCTTAGACTTGTTTTGTCTGGGGATATCTACAACTTACAAAATTAGGCCCATAAAAATGATTCCAGCTCATTAGTTGCAGATAAGCATTAGGCACTCGCTTGTGGGAACAGGAATCAGAAAGTCTATATTTGGAAAAAAGTCCCACTAAAACTGGATGGTAAAAAAATTGCCTTCCAGTATCATCAGAGATAACAGGCAAAGTTCCCAGAATCTTGGTTTTGGTACTTACACGGTCTTATGAAAATATTTAATGCAAATCTTTGGCAGCAAAGAGTGTTTCTGCTTTCACCTGATCTTATGGTTGTACCTTGAACCACCCTGTGCCCCTGTCTGCGAGCGTGCAGGCACTAAGCTGGGTAACAGTGTATTCCTTTGTACTCACAGCAACCTAAGATCACTACCTCTGCAAATCTTAGAAAGTTGTCAGGAATAAGAACAGCAAAAAATGTCTTCTAGAAGTATTTCTAAAGTTGAGGGGGTTTTTGCCCTTCTTAAGCAGATCTCAGCTATTTAGCAGGCTCTGACTAGACACTGAGTAACAAACTCAGAAAGGATCAGATTTTTTTTATATAAGAAGAATGATCATTAAACAAAAATCAAGATCTGAAAAAAAAAAACAAAACCGAAAAAACCCAACAAAACCAACCATGAGATTTGTTTTCAAGAAATTCCTTTTCTTTAACTCCCCTTTCCAAAAGGATTAAAAATGCATACGTGAAAGACTTTTGGGGGAAAAACATCCTATTGTTAACTGTGTCATATTTACCATGGGCATGAGGAAGTTATTTATTTCCCACCAAAATGTCTTTGCAAAAAACGAATAATTTGAAACAAGAAGGAGAAAGGAGAAAGGAGAAAGGAGAAAGGAGAAAGGAGAAAGGAGAAAGGAGAAAGGAGAAAGGAGAAAGGA
>WTSP01013699.1:0-26441 GCA_025331215.1 Actenoides lindsayi | reverse complement strand
AAGGAGAAAGGAGAAAGGAGAAAGGAGAAAGGAGAAAGGAGAAAGGAGAAAGGAGAAAGGAGAAAGGAGAAAAAGAAGCAGGTTGTTTAACTACCCTTTCATTTGGAGCCTAGGGAAAGGTAGGTTACAGCATGTAATTCACCTTTGAGCCACCATGGTATTGCACAGAGAAGCAGTGTGCTAGGCCTTCAGGTCATTCTTTCTGAACCACTCTCCCAGACAGATCTTCTTTCAGGAGAAATTTCACATTGTATTTAACAGTTTGGTCTCGAATGTGCTGGACATAGATGTGAATTTTCCCACTTCAAGAAGATCTCTCGATTTTCCAGGACTTCCTCAGAAACCAAGAGTTAGTCATTATCCACAGGCTTCTTTGTGTTCTTCCTGGAAAAACAAAAAGTGAAAAAGGAAAGAGGCTGGGAGTGGAGTTACCAATTAATTCCTTCTTGTAGGGAATTTTTTTTTATACCTTTGATCTTTACTGTTCCTTTTCTAGTTCAGCTACATAGTCCTGGAGATGCAGAGACCAGAACCACAGACAGTACCAATAAACTGCAGAATTGCCCAGTGAAATAAATAACTCTGTATTTCTTGTTTGTTTGTTTGCTGTTAAACACTGACCAGAAGTTAAAGATGACTGACCATGAGGACCACCAGCCTTCTTTCTCAAGGTGTGCTAGGCTAGCTAGGTGGTCCTCAATGCGCTTGTACAATTGCTTACTCCTAACTCTGCACTCAGATTTGTCTTTTAGCTTACCAGGTCTCTCAGTACAATGATACCCATCCACACCTCTTCAGAGCCAGGTTTATTCTCACCATTTACCATTTCCAAATGAAATGACAAAAGGTTTACTTTGCCTTTCTCCTCTCTTGGCACAATTCCCTCGCAGGATTAACCTGTTTATGAAGGGTGTGGAAACATCCTGTCCTCCTCCCTAACCAGGCAAACTTCCATGGAACTCTCCTGTGCTTCACTGGTTAGCTCAGTACTGGTATTTTACCAGAAATCTCTGTCACAGTTTAGGGCCACATCTACCTCCTTCATATCACCACCAGAAATACATTATGCACCCTCTTCCACAGAGGGAAAGATGTGAATTTATTCCCAAGAAGTGAGGTCCCAGCTGCCACTGCCATCACCAGGCTGGCAGCAATACCTGGGATGGCTTTTATTCTTTCTTGACATTAAACTGCAGGCTGGTTTTAGATGGTTAAAATTTACTGAGGCAGCTGTCCATAATGACATGTCACTCTAAATCAAACTTGAAAACTTGAAACAAACACTCATTAGCTCAACCTAAGTAAAGTCTCTCTTTCAAAGTCATCCATTCCAGTCCTGCTGACTAATTTTTCACCAGAGAACATCTGTATTATCCTTGTGATTTTTTCCTCATTTTTTTGGAGCTTGTAGTTGTTTTCTGAGATAAAGTGTTCTTCATACACACTTTTTCATCTGTCTTTGTTGACCAGGAACTATCCATCCCTGTCTGTAGCTGAGTCACTACCTCTCTCACACTGAGTCTGTCAGCCCTTCAAAAGACTTTGCTTTACACCAAAGGCTGAAGACATTCAATTTTGTCCCTCAAGCTTTTTACTTCAATAATCAAGGATTTCTGTTGTCTCATTTACCTTGTCCAGCTTCTTAAAAGGACAGGTACAATCCTTTCATTTAACTGCATCATTTCTGTCTGTCACTGATCTCCACCATTTCTCTTAGCTGTCCTTTATTCTACCTTCTTGCCCACCGGACATCTTTTTGCTTTTTTTTCCAAACCTTTTTGTACTTTAAAGCCAGGTATGAAGATTACCCATCAGCCTTCTTCCTCACATTCTTCTGTTAAAATTTTTATTGGCTATAGTATCTTGACATTATAGGATTTGCATCAAATCACAGGATAGATCTATAAAGAACTCTCCTTCCATGACCTTCCTCCAGGGCAGCCCTAACAGATCACCCAGATCTTCTTCATGGCATCAGGCTTAGAGGCATTTTGCTGACTCCTTCCTACACCGAGTCTAATCCTTTGTGACTTACAGGAGCATTTCTTGTATCTTGGATGATATTTTTGTTAGCCCTGAGGTCTTGTGGGATCCTTGGAAAACTGCTTCAAGGTTTTTCTCCTAAGTGGCAGTTTCTGAAGTTGTAAGAGGTTCTTGAGACGTCAGTGATTCCAGGGAGACCATGCCATAGGGAAACACTACAGGAAATCTGCCACAGCCCTGCATTAAACCACATCATGAATTTTCAGCAAAACTCTGGATTATATTTCCTCCCAGGTATTTCCATATCTGTTCTCAAAGAATTGCTTACTTAGTTTTGGGGGAAGAGGAGGTTGGTGAGGGAAAGGAGAGAATAGCTTAACACTGGGTTTTGTCCCCTCAACAGATATCTTCAGTCACCTCAGCTAGTTCTCTTTTATGTGGTGGTTTCATTCTGTACTGTTTTACAACCTGGTTTCTCTGCCAGAGGGAACTGTTTGCAGATTCCCAACCTAAAGGAAAAAACTGCTCACAGAGCAAACTTGTTGCACCTTGAACCTGGCTGAGGCCATGCACACCCTACATGTGGCAGTCAAAGCCTTTGAATCCCACAACCACCACTTTGCATCCCATCCCAACCACTTTGAACTGGCTCCCTGTCTGTAATTCTTTATTAGATTTCCGGAAAAGTCTGTGAGTAGTTGTGCGCAACTGACACCCTGCTCGCTATCACCCAAGGGCTCTTGCTTCTCTGTGTAGAGAAAGGTTAGTACATATTGCTCTGAAAAGTGACATTATCCCCTTTCCATATGACAAGTTGAAGCAAAAGCCAAGGTAGCCACAGTTGCCAGTGCTCACACTTTGCTGGTCTTTCATCAGATAGCTTAAAAATAAATGCATTACTGGCCCCTACAGAGCTTGTCTTGTTCCAAGGATGTAATCACTGTGATGACACCAACCTTAGTCAACTAAAAATGGCTGATTTGTCATGTACCCCCAGCATCTTCTAACTTCTGGGAAACAGGGGATTGAAACTACCTCAGAGTCACTTAGTGATACCACTGCTAAGCAGTCTTGCCATACAGTGCATGTCCAAATCCTTCTGGTTGTTTACAGGGCCACAACCACTTCTTCCAAAGCAAAGATACCAGAGATACCTCCATAAGCCACTAATCCTCACAAAGGCTACAGTGTCCACATTCAGTAATTATGTATTTCCTAATTACTAGTGAAAAACTGGAGCTGGACTGCAAATAACAAAACCAGTTATCTAGTACCATATGAGAATGACCCACAGTTCCTGATGTGCAGCTTCCTTCTGATCAGAACTGCTCTGAGCTGTATTTAGATCGGCTCTTGACAGAACACAAGTTGGAAACTCAGCTGAGATGTGTTTAATAGCTAAGAAACACTTTGTGTTTCAGGTCAAATTATAGCCAGTTTTTGAGGTGCTAAAGGAATGAGGAATGAATCCACCTCCCGAAGCTTCACTGATCACATCTCAACTTCTCTAACAAGTATTCAAAGACTCAGAGAAACAAAATTTTCTTAGGTGTCACGAGCAGCAATACATTAAAAATACCTGTGTTCAAAGCCACTGCAAAACAAATAAGTTATACTGACCCTTCTACCAAGCTCAGGAGCACTAACCTCAGCAGTTTGCCTCCCAAGAATCGTCTAAAATTTTCTGGATCATGGAATTTTAAGAGTAAATTCCAGAGTTTCATTCTTTGTGTAATATTTTGAGAGACTGAGAAATAATGCATTCAAGCTTTTGGCATTAGCTCAGTGGATAGTAGCCTACTTAAATTCAATCTCCTTTTTTCCCTGTAGCTCCCTGAACCCCAGAACTGACATTGCGATCACAGCAACGTGGCGACACGGAACAAACAATTTACGAATGGAGAAGACACGCCAGAAGAAGATCTCTTGAAGAGCTCCGCAGCTTCCACGTCTCCATCCCGGCTAGCACGCGTGTGACGAGGCGGCGGTGGCTGTCCCGACACCGCTCCGGCAGCAGCAGCACCTGCAGAGCTGCCAGCGGCCAGGAGAGCGGGGCCGGGGAGCCCGCGCGGTGCCGGCAGCTCGGGGCTCCGCTCCGCAAACGCCGGGTAAGTGCCCCGGCAGCCAGAGCCGCGGCCCCGGGCCGCCCGCACCCTCCCGAGCGCCGCTTCGGCTCAGGAACCGGCGTTCGCTCGTCGCAGGGGGAGCGGAGGAGGGAGGGAGGTGCCCCCCGAGAGCCGTCCCCGCAAGCACCTGGACCCCGCCGGTGCCGCCGCCCAACCAGAGTTCCCCCCCATCCCCATCCCCAGCCCCGCAGCCGCTCCGCCCGTGCCCGCCAAGGTCCCGCAGCGCGCCCCGCGGCCCCCGCACCGCCCCTCTCCGCGTCACCTGTGCGCGTGTCCGTCCCTCCGTCCCCCCCGCGTCCTCTGAGCTCAGCAGGGCAGAGCCCGGCGCTGAGCTGCTCGGAAGGTCCGACCCGAGCCGCGGCGGGAGCGGGAGGAACCCCGTCGGGCGGCAGCAGCCCCGGCGAGCGCTGGCCAGTGCCCCAGCCTAGCCCCGAGCGAGGCGGGTCCCGGCCCTCCATCCACGGGCTGTGACACACGCAGCAGAGAGCTGGAGCTCTTCCTGTCCACTGAGAAAAAAAAATCTCCAGCCATCCCAAACTCCACAGCCCCGGGGTAAAAAAAATTCAGCAAACCCCCCAGCAACGAACAACCAACCCCCTTTACCTCCAAAATATCACCCTTCTCTGAACTTCACCTTGTATCACGGGGAGAGCAGCACTCGTTACCTGCTCTTTGGAGGACACGAGTGTGTTCAACAGTTGCCCACATTCCATACCTCATGCCGGTTGTCACCAGAGCCTTTTCAGATTCCCTGATCTCCAAGACTTCTCCTTACCTTAGTAACCCTTGGTACTTGCTCCTGCCATGGCCAGCCATGTAGCTTCCTCCTCAACCTCTCCAGCTGAGGTTGTTATGTCAGTAAGTTAAAGAAACATTCTGCTCTCATTTGCATCGAGAAAAGAATAATTAAATTTCATAGCGGTTTGAGTGTAGCCAAGGATACAATTCATCCAGAATGCTTAGGACTCATTTGACCTACAAATGAAGAAGAGTGGATTTGAAGAGGAGCCAGAAACACAATATGAACCTCTAAGGCAGTGACATCTCCCCTCTGTGGTCTGGAAAATAAAAACTGTGATCTTTAATGACAGTTGTTAAGATAAAAAAAGATACTCACTGTGATTCCTGAGCCTTGTCCCCTTAACTCGACTGATGCATTCAATTGGTTCTGTCACAGCAGGAAAACTTTCTGGGGTAGTCTTCCCTCACAGGCCTCCCAAGCACAGCCAGAAGTGCTCTGAGCTGCCACTGCCCTTTCTTGTCTCCAGCAGCTCCCTGCAGTTGCCCGTGGCATTGCTGGGGAGCTTTGGGTACGCTCAGATCATGTTTTCAAGGGTTCGCCTGACATCCTGAGAGCCAGCAGTGCATACTGCACAAAGCTGAGGTCTCCAAGCATCATCTAGGTCCAAGAGCTCAGTTTTTAGCTGCAACAGCAAACGTCATTAACACAACCCTGGGTGTCAGCAACTGCAAGTGGAGCCCGTGTCCCAGGCACGTCCCTGTCCCTCTGGCACGGCCCTGACAGCAGCATCTGCTGGGAGAGGGGGTGAAGCTGGGCATATCCCCCCATGGTTTCTTCACAGGGATAGGAAGAAAGAAATATTTTCCCTGTGAATTTCAAGAAGTATTTATTTTCTTAGTCAGAAGTGGCTCTTACTTTCTCTGCAACCTCCTGAACATACAGAAATACCTCCTTCATCCTAGGGCTTCAAAAATACCCAGCCATCATGAGCCGCTTGTTTAAAGATTAGCACTGCTATTTCCTTCAGGAAGTAAAAACCTACAGTTGCACTCTTTTTTTTTCTTTTTCTGAGCAGAATTTTCATCATCCTGGTGGAAACAAAGTAAGGAACTACACCATGATTAGCGGGAGGAGAACACCACATCTATTCCAACCAAGAGGAAAACCCAGAGAAGTAACATTTGCAAACATCAGCGGAATTGATTTACACATTGAGCAACATTTTTTAAACCATGTTAAGTTTCTACTTTTTCAGCTAGCACTAAAGCAATTAGCAGAACTCATTAGCCAAGTGACATTTTACAATTAATGACTTACTCCTGTAAACTGATAGAAAAGCATAGTAAATAAATCTTGATTTAAACGGGATCAGGAAATCACTCGGTCCTGGAATACATGTAATCAGCATTCACGGTTTTAAAAAACAGAAGCTCTGAGAAAATGATTTCCTTCTGTTCCAGTCTAGTTTTCACTCTATAGAAGTAATTTTGCTCATGAAATTATTCAAGGGTAATTTTGAAAAGACAGCAAACATTAAGATTTCAAGTGAGTGAAACAATAGCAGTGTGCACGTGAAGAAAGGCTGAAGTTCCCTCCATGGATTTCCATTACTGCAGATATCTTTATATTTTAATCTACTCAGAAATAATCCCTTTTCTCACTGGAGTAAGAGAATAAGTGTAAAACATCCCAGAGTCTCTACTATACCCATTGCAATTTAGACACCCGACTTTTAATACCTTGGCTAGATGAGACGTCAGTGTCTACATCACAGTAGATACTGAATTAGAAAAGGAGCTGTAAAATTAAATGTCTTGAGTAAAGTTGGAAGCCTGGTTTGATATTTCGGGAAGAAAGCTGAAGAGAAATTCTGTCCCCAATAATCTGAGCATAGCCACGATGACACCACAGATGATTCCATTCTTCTCCAAGCAGACTCGTGGGCAGGGTGACTGCTTTCACCAAGGCAGCTGCATTTGCCTTTTACAGCTGAAGAATAAGAGAAATGGTGATTGTGTGGTTATAGTCAGGAGAGAGAAGACTTACTTTAGATGAGTAAGAAAGCTTTGGTACCTTACTGAGCTGCCTCACTTTATGTAGCTATTGTGAACTCAGGTTTAAATAATGGAAAACACACCCACACACAGACAGAGCCAGGCACTCTGTGGAGCCCTTCAGTACCTGGCCTTAGACACCCAACTTACCCAGCAGCTGACCCATAGATCCTCTCATCTGCACTTGTGTTGAGTACAGAGATGGAGAGATATATCTCTTGGTTGACCTCCGCAGTAGAAGGCCTGGATCTCCTGGTTCCTCCAGTTGTCTCTCACACAGAGGTTGACCGAGAGACTCCTAGATTCCACAGTGTCTCCTGCAGCTGGCTTGAACCTCCTGGCACCTCCTGTATCCATCTCTGAATTCAAACAAGTGATACCCACCTACTGATGAGACAGAACCAACAGTTGGAAGCAGAAAGCACTAGATGGCAGCAGTGCCCAACTCCTGTCAGTTGGATACACAAGTGGAGCAGTCACCTCTATTCAGCAGTGCAGTTTCTCTGTATTTCCCATAGCACCTGAGACAGGAGTTCAGTACTGAAGACAATACAGATAAATCTCACAAAGCTGTTGATAAAATGCTCAGTGAATACAGCAGGTAACAGAAGCATCAAGTAATCTTCCAACTTCCCCCTACATGAGAAGTAGCAATGTGACAGAACTACCACCTGTATTTCTCAGTATCAGAAAAACCCTGCATAACCCAAGAGATGTGCAATGCTCCTG
Organism: Actenoides lindsayi; assembly: GCA_025331215.1. Lineage (NCBI taxonomy): Eukaryota > Metazoa > Chordata > Aves > Coraciiformes > Alcedinidae > Actenoides > Actenoides lindsayi. The sequence continues at coordinate 18,807 of WTSP01013699.1, read as the reverse complement.
CCTCATCTCCCATGGCCACGGGGTTGGGCAATGCCAGCCCTTTCCTCTTTTCACCAAAAAGCCCAACTTGGCAGGTTTTGTGGTTTTGTGACATGTACAAAATGAAATGCATTAGAGTCCTAAACGCAACAACTATCCCCCAGATCTAATAATTTTTGAGGGCTGCTTCTACCCAACTCAAAGAAAGATGCAGTATTTTGACCTGCTCTGGGCTGTGACAGACACATGAGGATGCTCTTGAGCCTTACAGCAGGTTCACAGGATTCTTCTGAAGGAGTATTGATTGTTCTGCAAGCAGCACTTTCAACCTTTGCTGAGATACTTGTTTGCTCAATAGCAACACCAGATAATTTTCATTTCAATACAACTGTTTTTCATCATCTCTTGAGTCCACACATGGGAATTCTATATAAGAATTCATGAAGTTGACAGGTTTAGCTCTGTCTCGATGCCAGCTCCTCACCTAAGCAATCATGTAATAAATTTCTGTCCTGACACCTCAGTGACTTCATTTTGAACTCTATCTTCAACAGCTCCATGCTTTTTGACACAGCATAATATGCTTCATCAGCAACCCACTATGATGGAACCAGAGTCAATTTGAAACTAAAGCATTTGAAAGGTTACAAAATAGAGTCATTCCTTGGACCCAGCACAGCAGCTGCTTTCTCTAACCGTATGCCAAGCTTCAGAAGTTAAAAGCAGTATCTGTGGTTCTCAGCCCACTGTCTTCGAATGACAAATGAAAAACTTCAATGTTTTTGTCATCACCACATAAGGAAAGAGAATAAAGGGGAGATTTCACTGCAAACAGAAAGGAAAAGTTTGGTTAATTGGGGGTGGATTTTTTTTTTTAGCTACATTTGGGTCTGCAACAAAACCAAAGTCTGGCTTATTTATAGGCCTGACAGCCTATCCTGCAGAGCTTTGCATTACACAAAAATCCCCAGCACAGAGCAAGTAATTGAGATTTCCCAACTGGGGGGTGTACCTGGGAACACCAGATAAGAACTCAAGGCAAATACAGCAGCCACCCCAAGTTTCAGTGTACACCAACACTACACATGGCAGCAGGACAGGAACTTCACCTGAGCAAAGACAGCCACAATGAGGCCAGCACAGACTATACATCCAGACTGTCAGCACCTCTAAGTGGCTACAGCTGTATATAAAGGAAGGGAAAAAGGCCACAGGTCCATACAGTGAATATGGTGTATGTTTTATTCTATTTACAGTACATTTGTTATAAATATAATACATTTCTTGAAAATCTTGATTAGATTTTTTTTTTAAAACAGATCAGTTGTTATAGTTACATAATAAAGCGAGTGACGATTTAAACGACCATCTCATGGTTGTGAAATAGTGCATTCTGTCTTGAGATGAATGAGAAAAATACTCAAAACTGGTTGAAGAAATTATTTCTGAAACACTTTAGGTGGGACTTGTATGTGTAAACCTTGAAAGGTCAGTTTCCATAAACAGGAAAACTCAAAAATAAAATTTTAAACTAATGAACCAAGAAACAGAAACAGATTTGAGACACCTGATTGAACTTCACAGTAAGGTTGGGATTTATCATGACTAATGGCTTCAGACAGGAAAGAGCCAAGGAGGGTTTCTTCCTGAACCATATCCTAATACAGCCACAAATATTAACACACCATGCTGGAAGATGTAACAGCAGTCAAGCCGTATTGTTGACGGGGCATAGGACATATAAATATGTTCAGATCTGGAGTTAAAGAGTATTTTGTGTTATCAATATCTTAATTACCAGAGAAGAAATACATTATAAAAGGATAAACGTATTTTCAGTCCAACGTGCTCTGCATTGAGAAACAAACTGACAAGTAGTCTGAATATTTTGCTATTTTCTTTCCTACAGAATCTTTAGTAACAAGTTAGACATTTGAAGTGCTATTTCCAAAAACTGCAGCAAAATGTCAACCAGCAATGTACGAAAAGAATCCCATTTATTTTGTCTTTTAGTGTGATTTTTTTTTTGTTTTTTTTTTCCAGGAAGTGGTCAGACACTATTGATAATAATCAGTGCAGGCATGGAGTTCTGCTGACTCGTTTCAAACAAGGTAACTTGGTCCGCTAGCTTGGCAAACACTCGGGGGGTTCCCAGGTTATAGACACCTGTATGAACGAAGCAAGCTTTCAGCTGCAAGCTATAGACCTCCTGGCTTTTCAGTTGGAGCTTGTACTGTGTTTGCCCAAGCCACGTAAAAGATCCATGGATTTCTAGTGCTTCCGGGCTGAAAAAGAAGGTAACAAAGTTATTTCTCTGTATTTAAAGCATATGTGCCAGTTTACACCATTCCCTCAACCTCAAGTTTTCCCAAGGTTTCAGAACGCACTGTATCCATCACTGGCCCCTTACAAGACAACACTTGTTAATGCTTTCTGAAAGCTGCTTTTCAAAAGCCAGGAATTGGAAACTTAAGCTACTACTCTGGCAGTCTGTGGATGTGTTAGTGCCCACCATCTGCTGTCTTTGATGATGACTTGGAAGATGCTGAGTCTAAAAAAAGACTGCAGTAATTTCCTTTAAGTCACTGTTTTCCCCAGCTTCAAAAAAGAAACCAAAGCCTCCAAAAAACCCAAACCATGTCTACATGATCTTTCTTAGTACTTCTGCATCCACAAACACACATACACCCATCCCCACAAACACAGAGACAGTACTTAAGGTACCCTTGGGTATCCTTACAGACCCCTACGTCCACCCATCAGCTCAATTTAACTCCGGGTCCTTACTTTGACAAACATTTCTTAATGTTCTTTAACTCACACTTAACACACTCCTTTACAGCAGCTTTCTCCCTTAGATGAATTGGTACAAAACATCAAAACATTGCTTTGGTTCCCAATATACTGTACCCTACATACAGAACATTAATTATCCATATCTGTATAATGAATCCAGTGTATTCCCAGCTTTATGTCACTGACATGTAACAATAGTTACTAATAGTGTGACATAGTAACGAGATGTAAACTGTCAGTTTTATTGAATCCCTACCTAAGGTGTTCTTGAGCCTGTCCCATGAACTAGAGTGAAATCAGAGTGCATCTCACACAGAAATAGCAATGTGGAGAGCATGCTTTAGAGACAGGGCATTAATAGCTTGGTTTGGGGGTGGGAGGTGTTTGGCTTTTTGTCTCTTTTTAGGCACGTGACTACTTTACCCTTTCAAAGACATGCCTTACAACACTGTTACAAAACATGACCATCTTGTGAAAGCACCAGATCAGTGAATAGCTTCCTAATCTTAACTGACAAATAAACCAGAGTTGTCTTCTGTCTTCCATTTTTCAACCCGTGTATTGGGCCCTGGGCTTTTAGTTTCTTACTTGCCTGGACAGACTGTTGGCAAGAAGCAAGTGCTCCCCATAACTAAGCCTACCTCAATGTCTTCACAATCTGCTGTCCCCTTGCCAAGAATATTCAGTCAGGAATCCCACAGTCTTATTTTGTGGTAAGAAGAACAAGTAGCACTGTGTCTACTGTGTCGCCTGAATTATCAGTTAACTTGCCTCGCTTTAACAGAAGTGAAAGAATTAACAACAGTACAGTGTGTTACTGAATTCTCTGTCACAGTAACTGGTACATTTAATAGCATAAAGTTGCTGAGGTCATATTTCATGAGTTCAAAAGCATTTCCACTCTTCTAGGAAAGGATCTGTAGAGTTTAACTAGTCAAGAGTCACAGTTCAATGTCCTGTCTTAGCAGGAGTCAGAAGCAAACTATAATTGAGCACTGACTGGAGGCTTCCATTTGAGTGTATGAAGCCTTTATCACCTTCCATTATGTTAAAGAAACCACTGATGAAAAAACACAGTAAATATCTTATTCTAGATATCCAATACAGTTAAAACATTACAAGACTCCCCCAAACTAGGAAGCACTCTCAGAAAACACAGTTTTATTAACACTGATACATTACCTTGTTGTTTTATGCCGCAAATCAATCATTACATCTACAACAGCTTGAGAACAATTGGAAAGGAGGAGAGTGACAGGTACCAGACAGAGGCTGCAAAGAGAAATAGTTCCATAAGTAAAAAAGTCTTATTCTGGGTGGTCTTTATTATCTTCTTTAAGAGTTACATTTCAAGTCATACAAAATGAACTGCAGAATGAGATACCATGGTCTGCTCAGCTACTCTCAGAACCACTGTTAGGCACATTGTGTCTAGATACCTTTCTTCTGGAGAGTCTCCTGTAGAGAAATTGCTGACATCCAGCCTCAAGTTTCAGCCAGAAGGCTGCCAAAATGGGACAGCACATACATAGTTGGTGTTAATTTAAGACTTTGCCCTGAATAAGTCTAATGCAGTTACCTGTTATTTCGCTTGGTCACAATGAGTATGATTGGTTTTGTAAATACTGCTGTAGCAAGAATCATAGAATCATAGAATGTTAAGGGTTGGAAGGGACCAAGAAAGATCATCTAGTCCAACCCCCCCCGCCAGAGCAGGATCACCTAGATCAAGTCACACAGGAACGTGTCCAGGCGGGTTATGAACGCCTCCAGAGGAGACTCCACAACCCCCCTGGGCAGCCTGTTCCAGTGTCTGTCACCCTCACAGTGAAAGTTTTTCCTTATGTTTACCCTAAACCTCCTGTGTTCCAATTTACTCCCATTGCCTCTTGACCTAACATCGGAGGACAAGAAAGGCCCCACAATGCTCACAGGCAGGTACACAAACTGCTGGAGCTGAAACAGCTCAAAGCATGCAACAAGTGATTTGTGTCACTGCCAGCCCTTGCCACTGCTTAGCAATTTACACATCCTGAACTTGACTAACAAGACAGAAAACAATGAGCAGCTATAATGAGACAGATATGAACTTGTAACTGGAATAATGTACGCTTTGCAGCTGCCATTAAAATCTGCCACCTTACAAAACGTTGAAGTGTTAGATTTTATAAAGAAAGAAATCCCTTTCCTTTGCCAACTTGCTTGTACTAACTGAAATTTTAGAAAAAAAGCACAGCAATAGGAGTTCTCAGATAAAACAACACAAGCTTAAGTAGGCATCTTTATCTTTCAAGTACATTTCATACCTGGAAATGAACCCAGGGGGCTTTGTTCAGATCATTTTAATTTCTAAAGACCCATGGATTTTACAGGCTTGAATTAATTCACTCCATCTGCCTGCTTTTTGACAGAGGTTCATTCTGATGCCCTTCCAGGAGACAAGCCCCAGGGATCTGGACTGTACCACCTTCCCTTCGGACATAAAGTAGAACCACACGCAGCTCCTCTTGGCAAGTCAGGTGAGGCAGAAGTAGCAGTTATTTTAACTTAAAATGTACCACTCTGTCTAGCTACTCAAAGTAGTCACACTCTGGCACCAAAAAACCCACAAATGCAGCAGAGTATTTTTTTCAGTAGGTTTTATAAGACCCCTAGCTAACATTAAAGCTGTGACCTGTAGTATTGCAGCCTGTTTCTCTACATGAAACTTTCATTCTACCCACATAATTCTAAAGCAGTGAGTTTAAGAACGGAGCAAGATTTCACCCCTGCATACTGGTCTTTTATCTTGTATCACAACCCACACAGCATCTCTCAAAAGGATGTCAACTTGACAGCATTTCCAAAGTTTCTACAGAAAACACTGTACGAACCTTTTTTGATGAAATGAATGATTGAAAGACTCTGGGTAATGAAGACTTGTCTTGATAAGATTAGAAAGCTGCTCTGGTGTAGGTCTTGCAGGTCCTGGGGCGTTTTCTGATCGGAAAAACTTTAAGAGAACCATTTCTGGTAATTCCTGAAACACAAATGCAGAATGATGTTTACAATACTGACATAATGCACTGTGAAGCTACAATTTTCCACTTTGAACTGTAACTCCAGGGAAATAAGTCTATAGCATCATGAAGTTTAGAGATTTTTCCAATGTGTTTTGTATTTAGCATGCTAGAGGAGGAGCTTATGATTTATCATGACTGTTTATTTATCATTCACTTTCCCATTTTTTTCAATCGATTTCACCTCTGCCAGTGAAAGCACTGGGCAGGTTTCACACAAGCATGCGGTTGTTGCAGCAGTTTGCCTTTGGGTTTGCATGGTTTCTAAGAAAAAGGGGAAGCATTTACACAGTTCCCTGTGCAGCAGCTGTACCTAAAAAAAAACTAACTTAAAATAGATCCATCACCTGCCCTGGGAAGTTCAGAAGAGGAAAGCCAACAGCCAAGTTTCCCAACAGAGATCCAAAATAAAGCAAACAGAAGTTCATAGGAGCATGCCAACAATGACAGGAGGATTTAATTATGCAGAGTGCCTTAACAATTGTACAGCAAGCTCTTGCAGATACCAAAGCTACCTTTGTCCCAGCTGAAAGCCCAAGTCAAGCACTGACACTACTCAGGATTCATCCTAACCCTGTGGCAGAAGCAATCTCTGAAGCAGAATAAATCAGATGATACAGAAGGTGCAACACCAAATGAGTCAGTCAGGCTACACTTGGTGCAGCATTACAGCACTACTCTCACTCTGTTCAACATCATCAACATCTGATTTGCAAACGGGATTTACTTGAATTTTTTTATTCCCTTGCAAATCTATTCTGCAAAAAGTCCACCTCAAAAAAAAAAGAATGTAATAACTGTGACTACCACAAGCATGTGAAAGAAAATTTTAAAACCACCAATCAGTCAGGGTAACAAAGTAATACTTTTTGTTTAAGGATGATGGATTTTGTCTCCCAGGTTGAAAAGAAAACCTACAGGTAACAAAACCTGACTCAAAATAGCAGACACATTGGGCATTCTGCAGTACGTATGAACATCTCAGTCACTGTCTGCCTCTGCTGGCAATACTAGCAAGACAAACATTTTAAGCTTGCAATTTTTTTCCTCTTGAAAGGACAAAAAAGGTTTTATTAAAAGCAATTTGAGGGGAAAAAAAAAGGTATTCACAGTAACAATAAAATATACTGTAAGTTCTGAATTCATTTGGTATTTCCACCCTACCCTGGGGGTATCTAACTTGATGAAAATTAACAGCATGGAAGACACGGGCCTCCAGAGATGAGATTACAGGTTTTCATTTCATTTGATCTTTCTTCACCAATTACAGTCCAACCAATTACTCCACGCCCTCTTCAACCACACATCAGTATCCTACAGGCTGTAGTTTCCCTCCAGTCAGTTACCTGTTCCAAGTCCTCCCAATCAGAACTCCCGAGTATTTTTTTAAAACCCTACAAAAGACAAATACGAAGGTTTATCTCTACAGACAGACAACATCATCATGAAATGCAGCAGGAACATCCATTGGTGAGAGTGCAGAGTGCCCTTAATAGTTCAAACCTTTAGTTCTAATATTACACATCTACTGAAGGACTGGAAAGCAGTGAGATTAACCATTTACCATCAGAGAGCTAAACCTTAACCCCAGTCAGTCCCTGGGCATCAGGAAAAAGATGCCTTTGGCTCCAAATTCAGCTGCTCAAAGCCTATGTGTTTGTGTACCTAAACCAAAGGCTAAGACATGACATTCTGTACATGATTCTCTTACCTAATGCTTCAGGAGAGACTTAAGCACTTCTGAATGGTAACCAAGAAGATGTGCATACAGCTCAAGGAGCTATCTACACACAGCTAATAAATGCCAAGATATACTGATGCATTAAACTCCTGCCCTACTCTGGAGCTTAGGAAACTCAATCAAAGCTATAAAAGAGAAGGAAAAGATAGAAAATAAGTAGATGCCCATAGCTATTTGCACACCTCTACCCTCCCTTCAAAAACATGCACCAAGCAGACTCAAAGACTTTTAGTTATTTGCACCCAGAAACAAAGAACAAAACCAAGAGCTCAACAGGTGGTATTCTGTTGCTGAACTCCTAGAATAGCAGCCCAAATGGAGCACTGTCTTTTCAAAGGCAAACCCACAAGTTCTAACACCCAAAGCCTGCTTGTTGACCCATTCTGGCCCCTTGTAAAGCCTCCAGAAGTGCCACAGGCCCCAGCAGACAGGAAGCACCACATATTGCACACAAGGCCACAGAAATGGTTGAGATACCTCCTTTAAAAAATGGTTACACTGCAATTTGAAAGTCTCAGCCATACATACTTCTAGACATACAGATAAGCTTGACTGGAAGAGACTTTATCACAAGAGTTTGGAAGAACTGTACATGGCAAGGGGAAGTGGTTTTTTGTTTTTTTTTTTGCTTCGTTAAGCTTTTTTTTTTTTGACTAGAAACACAAGAGGCAGCAGCACCAGCACCACACTACTCCCACAGCTGCCTTCCAAGAGCTATGAATTACGCCACTGGCTCTAGAAAAATTGATTCTATTTTTAGGAAGCTTTCTGCTGCCCAAAGCCATCCACAAAGGGCAGCTTCAAACATACGTTGAAAACTAGACACAAGCATGCCATTCCAAGTAGAATAATCTCAACATCTGCACTTATTCAGGATTTACATAACAGCCAGGACCTTCAGAGTCTTGCTGTTTTGCTACTGTGGAACACAGTTATAGATTATCCCTTCTTACACTTCTGAAATTGCCTATTAGTCATTCTCACACTGGTTTGAGATATCTCCAGCAACCGTACTTGGAGAAAAGCTGGAAAAGTCAAAGCTGACACTGTTCAAAGCACCTCTCGTGTTATCTGCTAGATGTCATAGACAGGTCTGCCTGCAATACATTCCTTCATCTCTTAGAATGCACCTTCAAATGGAAAAATTCTTTCCTTCCATCAGATGGATGCAAGTGATGGTATCTTCACACGCAGTTATTTTAAAGGACTTTCCTACATACTATTAGACAACTTAAAGTTTACAATTTCAAAAGCAATCTTGTCAGTATCTGTGGCAATGTGCTTTTAAACATGACAGGAAAAAAAAAATCAAACACCACGATTTGATTTCCCAGTTGTCCAGGAATTCAGCACATTTGCCCCATAAATCCCATTAACATGTTCAGTCAAGTATGAGGGACCAATATGCAGAGCACAGAAAAAAAACTTAACCAAGAGACACATGAATAATGCTAAGTTTAAGTAAAAGCAGGATATAAGAAAGCAACAGAATAGAAGTGAACCCAAAAAAAGATCCTAAGTGATGTGTCTTTCTCCCCTTCCCATTTTAGAGCAGAGAACTTCCATTTTAAAATGTCAAGCTGGCTTCCTTCTCCACATGCCTCATCTATATTAATTCCAGCATCTAGCTATAGCAATGACGACTCCAGGAACAGTATTTTACTAAGACACCAGTAATAACACATTTGAAAACAAAAATATCATCAGCTCTGCAGTCCAAGAGAAAAAACCAGCAGCTATAATTTTTCATCTCTTTGGAATATTTCATCCATGACAATGATGTAAGCCAGTCCTCCCACACTGGTACAGTAACTGGTACATTAATTCATACAACCAAGTGAAAAATGTACACTTGAGCTCTTGATGTCTACCCATAAGAAGTTTGCTTTCCCTCCAACAAGGTAGTTTAAAGGAAGTCTGAAATCGATTCCACCAATCTGCATTTGATTCCAGTATCTCTCCCCACATATTCTGTAAAAAAGATAATTCTGAACTAACACAAGATGTCACATCCAGTAACTCACTGTTAGGAAATAAAGGTGATTTAAACCAAGACCATAGCACAATGAACACAGAGGGCTGTACAGGGGGATAGTACCTTAAAAAAAAAAAAAAGCAGCCACATGCCTGATCTAACACACTCAGACTTCAGCCAAAGCTGAATGTGTTCTGGAGGTACAGACACCCTCCTCCCCACACTGGCATGCACAAGTGACCAGCCTCTGCGAGGCTGCTTCTCACCTTCCAGCAGTATGAAACCTTTGTCAGTCACAGGCATGGCAAATGCTCCAGCCCCCACTCTTACTCTCATCCCACCCCGTTAGAAAAGTGAGACAGCAGTAAGAAATTATATTGCTCGACAGCCCTGACTGTGAATGGATGTTTAAAGTATCTGAGGTTTTTATCCTGAGGTAGAGAGATCAAGAACAAGACAGAATAGCTGTTTTTCTGATGCAATCTAAGTTGACCTTCAGTTAAAACAACCTGATTCCTGGAAGCAACTTTCAGAAGACAACAGAACCCACAGCAGCAGCAGCATCGTAAAAAACCCAACAGCCATTAGGTACAAATACCCAGCTAATTTTTATTACTGAGGCTTTTACTACTTAGACTCCAACAGCTACTGCTCACACAGATCTTCAGACCTATTCACTTTACTAGCACCACATGTGCTTTACTCTTCACATCGTTGCTAGAGACACTGGTGTGTCACTTAGTGGCACCTTCTGTGTTTCTGATTCATGGAAATAAACTATATTTAGAATTTTTTCCCCTACCTTTAGCAACAGGGCTTTTTTTTCAAAAATACAAGTGAAAGAAAGGATAGAAAGATAAGTGTTTTCCTATTATTTAGAGGACTTTCTATATGAAACAAAATGCTTCAGAGTCAATACTGTGTTATGATTCCAAACTTTTAGAACAAAGATGCAAGTAGTTAGTTCATCACATCACCTGGTAAGCCTGCTGGGTCCAGGAACCTCTGCTCAAAAGCAGTGCTATTTAGTTAAACAAAAAACCTTGTAGTGTAAACAGCAACAAAATAATTTGTATTCAATGACAGAAAACCAGTAAGCTTCAAAGTCATAGTTGTCACTGTCTTGGTTAGAATGAGAAGTTTAGAATACACAATTGTATATGTGCAATTATGGGGATATGGTCTGGGGGTGAACTTGCAGAGCAGGGTTAACGGTTGGACACGATGATCCCAAGGGTCTTTTCCAATCTGAATGATTCTGTGATAATTCTACTTTGAATAGACAAGGGAAGAAAAGGAAGATAGGTATTGGAGCAGCCAAGTAAAACTTGTATAGAATTTTACTGTTATTCTCTTTCTTTTTCTGGGGGTGCACACAGAGGTTTTACCTGGAAAAAGATTTTAAGCCTCCCCCAAGCTCCACTCTCTCATGTTCTATAGAAACTAGAATCTTTACCTTGGTTGTATCAAACACTATGGAAGTTGTGCTACGGTGATAGGGGAACAACCGCATCCTGCTGGCTGCCCATCGCTGCTGTCTGCAGTACTCGTTCCACAGTGACCCAGACAGAAGTAGCCCCCTGTCCCTGCATCTCAGCCACCAGCCTCATTTCTTAGCTCAGACATATGCTGGAGATGACTGTGTCAGTACACTCAACTACCAGCCTACCAGCAACTGCAGCAAGAACTTGAGAAATGTAACAGTGCCAACGAAGAGAGATCTACCGCTCTTCTACTATGCAGCTTTGTTTCCCTGAACAGCTCTAGAAGCTTCTATAAATTCAAATTAAATCCTTAAAAGCTGACAAAGAATGAATCCAAGACATACTATAACTGGCAAAGCAGCAGGAGACAGTGAATACATGGAATTTAACCAAAATACAAAGCAAGACCTCTTGATGTGTTCAACATAGTTATTTGATGAATTCAGCTGAAGTGTGAGGAATTTCTCAGAGGGAAAAAAATAAAAGAGAAATAGAGAAGGTCCAGAGAGAAATCTTGTGCATGTTTTCTCCATGTCTATTGTGCGACCATTCTTGGCTGGGGGTGGCTGCATTGCCAGACAGACAAAATTTCCTTTGCTGGCCTCAATGGCGTGAAGTAGAAGCAGTTCAAGTCAAGAAGAAACTTGCTGAAGAGCACCACCAAACAGAACACAGCATGAAATGCAGGGAGCAGACTCATGTAATCTAAGAATACCCTGTTCAGAATCTGAAAATAGGCTTTTTTTTTTTAAGATCTGAGCAGCCCTTTGTCATTTAAGGACTGGTAACCATCATGTTGGTAAAAAGCATGCATCTCCATCTCCCTCTGCTGTCTAGACCACAGAAAACAACTAACTTCTATACTGTCAGCATGAAACATTCAGGAACAGTCTATAGAGTTATTCTGTTTATGACTTGGAGAATACATACAGATTTACAAGACAAACTAGTGGAGCATTACATTGTAAGTCTCAAAACTCTATACTGAAAATGTTAAATTAGAAGTAACGTCCAGGTTTGGGATTCCCCTCCCCAGCTTTTCACTGCTTGTGTAACTTTAATGCCAGAGCAGGATAATTCCAAGACAATATACAGCCCTTAATAGATGAATTATATTATTTGTCTTCATTTAGCCTCATTAATCCTATTTAGGGTATTTTTTTAACATGGAGTGAATGAAGCAAACTGCAGCAAAGTCCCAAATCACTTAATTTGTTACACCTCACCTCCCACCTTCATGTTAATGGTGTAAAAATACTTAAATGCTTATTAATCAAAGCCAAGTGCACAGCTTCAGAGTAATTCACTATTTCCATCATAGCATATTTATAGACATACACTTTTCCTATATTGGTCTCTTCACAAAATTCATGTATAGTACTACTTACTACAACTAAGTACTCAAGAAAATCTACCTATCTTTGCAACATGGGTAAAAACATAAGAATGACGACATCAGAGCAAGAAGGAACAGCAGTGTGCTGTGCAGCAGAAGACTGAACAAGTACAAGACTTGTTTCTTCTTTTGCTTTGCACATTAGTTTTCTTTCTCACACAAATTGCATCATAATTGATTTTACAGGAATTTATCTAGAGCTTTCATAATTGGCACTGATTTATGTGCCAGGAGACCTCAACCAGTTTCGTACAGATGCTATTTTCTTTGAACAACCAAGCAACTTCTAAATGAAGTAATATGCTATTAATTGCTCAATTCCAATGGAGCTTTCACTGTCTTTTCAACAGCTCCAGTGTTTCTGCTGTTCCAATATTTTGAAATGAAGGCCTCTAATGTAAAAGTTGCACGTGGCAGTAGAATTTATAAATTTGATATTCTAACTCTCAAAGTAACAGTGGAATTACCTTTAACTTTATGAAATAAATATTAACTTGAGCTTAATACCATTAATAGGCTCCTATTCTACCCTGAAATACCACAAAACAGCTTGCTCTAACTGCACAGCAGTATACTTCAATATTGCTTTTGTGCTCTTCATACTGAGCACAGCTATTTCACTATAGATAACTAATCAAAGTTGAAGAAGTCTGAGTTACTTCGTAATAACATCTGATGTTAGAGTCTACAAGAGCACCCAAAGTGATTCCATTTATTTACAAGACAATGTATCAAGTGTATTTTGGGAAAGAAGCAATGGTCAAGCACAACTTAAGATTAGATTACCTGTTTCTGAGGAAAGGAAAAAGCCTCCTTCCCAACTGTATTAAGGGCAACATGATGCTGGCCCTCCAAAATAAGCTGCTTGTTGTCTTCCACAACATATGCCTACAGAAAATGATACAAAGATATTAGCAGACTATCACAGGCTTCATAATAAAGAACTGCTGACACTCCCCCTAACTTAAGTGGAAGATGTTCCAGATTTATGACATTTATTTTACGTGTATGCTTTTCATTTTGCAAGCACAGACAACTGCTGAAGTTCAGACTGCCAATTTCTACTGCTTAATATTTGCATTCTGGTAAATGAGATCCTCCTTTTCAGAGCAAACCACATCAATCTTACAATTCCATGTTTATAAAAGCAAGCATTAACAGATCTCTTGGTTTAAGATTTCAGTAATTTAATAAGAGAATTTATAAAAAGTGTGTGCATACAGAGTAATGTAAAATCACTTGAACATACTTATTACAGTAACAGCTACTACAACTGTCTCTGCTTCTTGGCACCATTTTAGTTCATTTGCCTGGTTTTCAGACAAAAACCACCCATAAATTTTGTACGAATACACTCGAAAGTTCAGGAGACTGGATGACGTTATTTTCTAACAGCCATATTTCATGGCTAAATGACCACAGGGCCCACAACCACACCTACCTTCCACAGTACAACAATGTTCAAATCGACCTCGCTGCACCTTTGGATCAGTCTGACGGTCTCATCGAAGGATTGCTTCGCAGCCCTTTGAGATGCAGGAGTGTGAGTTTGCACCTGCGTTCTTTTAAATTCAGAGGATAAGCTTTGAAAAAAGAAGTCTGCACAGGGACTGGCTGAACTTATTATCTGCAGGAGAAAGTAAGAAAGTCCTCTCAGAACAGGATGCAAGCTGACATTAAGTTACTCTACCAGTGCTCACCACTGCAGTGTTTCGGTTCTGTTATCTCGCTTTCCTGCCCTTTGCAAACCTACCACAGCTCTAGAAGGACAAGCATGGACACCACGACGTCAGTCCTACCTAATGAGCTAAGGTAACACTGGGAAACAGAGCACTGGGAAACATGATCATTTGCTAAAAGATTCAGAGAATACCTGTATGCTTAAAAAGATCGAGAGCATGGTAGTCTCAAATCTTAAACTTTAAGAAAAAAAATAAAGAGAACTGACTGCAACCCACATTAGTAATTTTGCAATTCTGATACCTACATGCATTAGAAGTTTCCACATTATTTTTAGAATATGTTGTCATTAGAATTTTGATCTTAACAAAAATATGATTAAGGAAAAAAACCAACAGAACAAGAATCTGACATCCACAGGTTTCTACTAGGTAACCAGAGGGCTGGGAAATATTCAAAAGAACCACTCTGAAAAGTTGGAAGGGATGGAAAAACATGAGCAAATCAAGTCAGCATTGCAATGCACTCCCAAAGCAGTTCAGCTGTGGAGCTGGGAATTTAAAATTCCAGACTATCCACTAGTCTATGCTCCCTTCTCCTCTCTTTTTTACAAAGAGAGTTAACCTGGAATACCAGGGGTTTTTAGATAGGAAGTTGAGTTTTGCATGCTATGAAAGCACTGTTCCCTTTTTAAACTTTCAAAAAGGCTTTCAGAGGGATATTTGCAGATGACAGAGATACCTTGCACAGGTTACAATATGCAGTTGCCCCAGTTCACCTACCTGTTCATTTCCAAAGACTATATCTGCAAATGTGTAGTTTTCTAAGGGATAAAAAGAGAAGGCATTGTTTCAGCAACAGGAGAACACAACTTCCAGCATACACCATCCAAATAGTATTTTCTTCAAAAAGTTACCACATTTAGAACTTACCTTCTGAGTTTTTGCATCTTACTGCTTTAAAGCATAACTTTGCTCGCTCTCTGCTAGCAAGTTTAGTATCTGAAAGAAAAAGGATGCAAGATTTTGTTTTCCCTCCCTCAACAGAAAGTCCCAATCACTAGCCAGAAGTCAGTCTTTAAAACTTCACAAATAAGCACACTGATGACACTCCAGAAGTGTAAGTCATCAAGCATAACAACTGCATCTTCTGCTGACCCCATCCACCTAATTCTAGAGCAGAGAGTGAGCCAGAACACTTAAAGGAGATACAGAGAAAGAAGGAACAGAAGACAGATGATACAGTTTATCTGACTGGTTCATCTGACTGGTTCACGCTCAGTATCAACACCAGAGTATTTCAAAAGAAGTACATAAATATACAAGTAAATATAACATTTTTTGGATACAATAACAGAGTTTTTGCCCTTTCAAAAATTAGCAGCTTGTAATAGCTAAGGCAGGATACAGCACTGGCAGTTCTGGTGTATTTCTAATAACTGAACAGAGCACTTGTCAAATAGTCTGCTCAGTTAAATGCCACACTGATAAAAAACCTAGAAGTAAAGGAATACTGAAACATATTTCTTGTGAGGCAAGTTACCAGCCAACCCAAACAGAGATTTCTCTCCATCACAGAAATAATTTACCTTCAAGTTAAGCCCATTTTTAAAATTAATGAAGTCTGAAACTCATATGTCAATATACTTCCCTTGAAACATTAACAAACAAAGGACTGCAGTATGTTTGAAAGGGACATAAAATGTTTATAAATTATTTTGAAAGCCAGTTCTACTCCTGGTAAGATTCTTTTAACTGCTCTTGTCAGGCAGAAGTTAACTTGCCATCTTTTTGGTGATAAAGATACACACCTTTGTCTTCAGAGATCTTAACAGATTTTTGAAGCTTCCAGTGCTTGCTATTACTTGAAACTTGCACTATATGGAATTCTTTAACACCAGTCTCACTCTAAAAAAAAATAAATGTCAGTTGTGATGTTCTACACGGCACAGTAAGTGTTCACTGCAAGGTGGCACTACAGGAATCTTAATTTAACTCATTCACACCATCCATAATACAGTACTAAGGAGAGACAAAAAGAAATTTAAGACCCAATGCAACACAAAACAGTCTCAGCTCACAGCAATTTCCAATTCCAGTAGAAAAAGCCACACAAAGAGGAAACAAAGATCCCACAGAAAAATAAAATACTAGCTTGTGGGTAAGACAACTATAATAAAACCTAGACTTTTACCTCCAATGCAGAACACTGTCCACAACGTCACTTAAAGATAACTCCAGGAAGATGGCTGGGTCATAAACCCCAGGAATTCAAGAACTTTAGAATAAGTACACAGTGAAAAGTAGCTTTTGAGGTTGGTTTCCTTTCTTATAAAGAGTGAGGTGGTAGTGGAAAATTAAGTCTCACACAATGTTAATCTGTTAACTTGGTAAGTACTTTATAAAACATTCCTTCCTCCTCAAAGGAGGAGTGGACAATATTCACTTTAATAGCTGAAGAATAACCAAGAGTGTATACACCTTTAAAACAAAATGACAAATCAGCTCAGGGATTCCACTACCAGCTAAAAGTGTTTAGGAGTTAACAGAGGAGTCGATTACCTTGCTTTGTGGTTGACAAAATGGGAGCAGCTTTACCAAAAGAATGAGTAAATTTAAATTAATGTGGTATGAGAAACTGAAATATTTTCATCTGCTTTGCTAAGTCAACAGACCACAACAGACATATCTGTATTTGGATTATCTTTGCAAAAAGGTCCTTTAGAGTTTGGTAATAGATGTAAACACAAAGGCCTCCCTCAACTTGGAGCTTAAATTTTGGTTTCACATTACCACTAATTGTACCACTGTTCACTGAAAGGTTGTGGGGAGCAGAGATTGTCTCATTCACAACTAATCTTGAAAGTTCATAAAAAACATACATGAATTTGGAACAAGTCTTCCTAAAAAAAGAAAAAATTAAAAACAAAAAGACTACTCTGTACTATAGTACTGCAATTTGCTTACGATAGAGCTAGAGCAGAATTCCAGAGACTTGAGATATAACAGTTAGTACCCTCTTGCCAACAGTAACTGCATTAAATAGGCAAGGTTTACTTAGTGTTTGCAAAGTAATTGTAAAAAAAAAAAACCAACCAAAACTCCTTTTACTTAAGCCTTGAATCTAGTGGTGACATTTACACATCTGCTGAGCTCTAGAACAGTATTATTATTAAAAAGAACTTACAGTATTGATATTTTCTACATCCACAAACACCAACATATTATCCCCTCTGCCTTCTTCATCTTCAAGTGCATTACTCCTGCAGACAGTAGCTCGAATATGCAGAGACCGGCTCGTGCAAATAACTGCAGTGTGCCTTAATACTCTATGACTAGGAAAGAGGGGAAAAAAAAGAAAGAAAAAATTCTGAACAAGGACTGCTGTCCAGAACATTTCATCAAGAAATTGAGCTTTTATGTTTGTCTTCAATATTAAGGCTATTAGATATCTAATTTATTCCTTTTTAGTCACTAAAGAGACACTTTTCTTTTTAGCTTCCTATCAAAGCTGTATTATTTTTAACAATCACGCTGCACAGGTAGGTCCTGTTCAAACATTCAGTCTCTCAGCCAGCTTGAAACACTGAAGAAAAAGGTTCATGTGTTACCATGACAAAAAATACATCAGAAATATTTCAGATGTAAGAGAACAGCCACAGTGGAAGAAAACAGGCACATACTGGCACAGGGATAGCAATTAAGCGACATAATGCCACCACATGCTTTTGAAAATGGGTTTTTTGAGTAAATAAACCATAAAAAATAATTGCTTAGAATAGCAGGTAACTGGCCACTTTGACATCACAGCAATTCAGTAAGATTTACATTTATACTTCCAACGTATCTAATAAGTATGACAGAAAAAAAGCAGGTGAAAAAAACTTACCACATTTTTGAGCGTTTTTTAACACTTTCGTAGTAAAACAGGAAGTTAATTTCATGAACACCTTCTTCATCTGGTCCCCGTAACCACATGGGCAGCTGCACCGAAGCCCCAGGGAGAAGAACGGCGTCGGGAAGCGGGACGTGGATTACCTCAGGCTGACGTCCCGTGCCCACCCCAAAGTCTCCAGCAGCAGCCGACGACAGCAGCGCTGTACGCACAGAGGTAGGGTCTGTCACCACAGTCTTGTAAGCACTACAGTTTTCAGAAGCCGAAGGGCTTAGTGGCGTCAGGGCAGCAGTATTTCCACCAAAAGTAAAAAATTCTGGATGCTTGGACACAACCTTCAGTGCTGTAAGAGGGCACTTGCTTACGTTCACAAACTCTACGTATGCTTTTCTGATTTCTCCACAG
The DNA here is from genome assembly GCA_025331215.1 of Actenoides lindsayi. Classification (NCBI taxonomy): domain Eukaryota; kingdom Metazoa; phylum Chordata; class Aves; order Coraciiformes; family Alcedinidae; genus Actenoides; species Actenoides lindsayi. The sequence goes on along the minus strand of WTSP01013699.1, from coordinate 398 downwards.
AGAAGCCCTGTAGGGAAATTGATAAAGAAGACCTGCATGGGAGAGAAAAGAGCCAATTTACAAATAGGTATTGTTTTCACACACAACATACTTAAAGCTATTGCTCTCCACAGCTTCCTGAGGAAGGGAAGGGAAGATGCTGAGCTTGTCCCCCAGTATCCAGTGATAGGATCCACGAGAACATCTCAAAGCTGCGCCAGGAGAGGTTCAGACTGGACGTTGGGAAGCCTCTCTTCACAAGCGGGTGGTGAAACCCAGAAACAGGCTTCCTAGAGAGGTGGTCGATGCCCCAGGGCTGGCAGTGTTTAAGAGACATTTGGACAACATCCTTAACAACATGCTTTAAACTTCTGGTCAGCCCTGAACTGGTCAGTGATCACTGCAGGCCCCTTCCAGGT
>WTSP01013698.1:23062-60136 GCA_025331215.1 Actenoides lindsayi | reverse complement strand
ATTTGCCTGTTCTGGGCTAATTTACTTCGGTTTTGATTTTTATATTTTATAAATGAAAAACCATAATTTACTGCAGGGACTGAAATGCAAACCATGGCAAAAAAGCACTTACCCATGTACATGGGAAAACTCAATTCTGGGAGAGATTACTGATGAGATTTATTATGGCTTTATAAGAGATGGATATGACTGTTCTTAGGAACATCACAGGTTTTTTGTCTCCAGGGTGAAGTGTGCTTTACAAAATTAAATAGCAGTAGTAGTTGTTGTCATATGAATCTAGTATTTCTTCTAATAAAACAGTCCATAGCAACTGTTAAAAGAAGCATTTGGTTCAGAGCTCACCTTTGGAGCTTCCTGGTTGGGTGGCACATGCATGAAACACTGGGTACAATATGGGTAATTACAGTGCAGATTTGTTCCTCTCTCCCCATTCCCTTTCCCTCTTTTCTTCTTCCCTCCCCCTTTCCCTTTCCTTTGATTGTATGGGCACTTACTGTAATAGATGATAGCAAAGCTTCTAAAGCTGTTGTCTGAACTCACAGCTGCTGCAGGTGTGCATCACGAGACATTCTTAGTTGCGTAGTAGGTGAGTATAAAGAGGATGCACAGAAAATAGGCTGTAAGAGCTGTACCAATGAAGCAATTTGCAATATAAAATGAAGGCAAACTGCAACGCCCTTAATTTCTCCTGTGGTCTTTCTCATACCTTCGTTGGTTTGCCCTAAATGACATCAGATACTTTAAGGACAAATGAACTGCAACAAAAAAATATTGATTACAGAGCGGAATAAAGAGAAAGGTGATACTCTGTAGTATAAAGATACAATGGTACTGAAGAAACAGTACTGCTGAAGAATTCCCAGCTGACACTCTGGGATCCATGCTTGCTACTTAGGGCTGCACACAACAAGAATGAAAGGTCACATTTGTCTAGGAGAGCTGCTAAATGCTTAGACAAGTGTCAACTTCTGTCGTCTTTTCCTATTTGCAAGAAAATGCTACCAAGCTATTGCCTCTTTTTACCCTCAAAGTACAGGAGCGCATGAGGGACAGGATTTGCAAGTCTATCTGATATTATACATCTCAGAAACTTGTAGGAAGGTGATTTTCTTTAAAAAGTATGATTATTGTGCTATTTTAAAAACTGCAAAATTATAGTTTCTGTGCCACGTATGAGGCTCAGCAAAGCATTGCGTATAAATAAATAAATCCCACAAAGCTCTCTAATCTGACCAGAGTGAAAACAGTCTTGCATGATAAAATAATGATATAGATGAGTGCATGGGATTCAACATTAGCTTGAGCATCACCAGCAGTATCATCTCCATCTAATGCAGAGAGTAGCATCCACCTAAGGGTACCAGCAGCTTCCCAAGTTATAGTACTCTTATGCCCAAGACAGTCTTTATCATATTTTTTATTTTTTCAGAGAAAACAGATATCTTAATGACCTGAAAAACTTCAAGCCTGTGTACATAGCTGTGTGAACCTCTGAAAATGGGATAATCACTGTTCTTCTAAACCATATCCTATTTGGTTTTCAGTGAGGATGTTGAGTCAGTTTCTTACAGTTTAACCGCAGCCGGAGTCTTTTCATGTTTAAAACTAATCTATATCTTCTGATTGCTTTGTACTGCAAAGCTAAGGAATTAATGGGAAGAGAGGTCAAGGAATTCTGAAATTCAGGAAACATCTATGAAGTCATTTTATTTTTAGGTATGAAGAATCTTCAAAGCAGACCACTATTACCTAAGTTTTAGTGGATTTCAGGGTCTTAAGGGAACACTTCCTTCATCTTGGAAAACAGGATTTGAATCTGGAAATGTTCATAGGCATCTGATGGAAAAATGGGCTTTGTAAGTGGTTCTTTTTTAGTTCTTTGGGAACTAGAGACAAACTGAGGGACTAGGGAACTGGAGGGTGCTCAAGATGTTAATAGGTTGCACCTCACAGTGGAGAAACAAAGCAGTATTATTGTTTGCTAGGTAGCTGATATATATTACAGTTCTGAAAACTCTGTGGATGATTTTTCCAGCATTTTGGTAGTATAGTTGTTTACATACTTAGGAAGAATAGGAAGAGTTAGGCAGCTGGGAAACAGTCAGGCTGCTGTTTCGTGGGGATCAATTTAAGTAATTAAGTATCAGTTTAAGGAATTGAGCTTAGTCTTATGTATTTCGTGGAACAATTAACATTTCAAGCGTTAAAAATCTACGTAAGTTAGTAGAAAGAAGCTGAGATACAATTTTATTGAGGAGAGCAGACAATGTAGGGAATGACTTTATTTTTTTAAATCACAAAGATGTTTATCTGGTTGTATACCCAGACACTTCTTTACAATGCTAAGAGAAAAGCAGAAAATTCTGATTAGATGTTCACATCTTTAAAGTCAATGTTAGAGATCAAATAAGTGGAACAGAAGTCTGCTGAGCGAGCAGCTGGGCAGGGTAAACCAGGAGCACTATTGCTTCTGCTTTAATGAGGTAGTTGGTCATACGTTATGTCAAAGTATCTTGATTTAAAACCTCTGGGGTAGCCTTCAGGTGAACCAGGAGAGCTGTTTTAAAGGCATTCAGGGGCTAAGCTTTAACAGTTGAATTGAAAAAACTATTTTCTCAGTATGTCTTAGTTTATTTTGCTTAACCATTTAATTTGCTTTACAGTGTGTCCAAGTAAATGATTCATTAATCTGCAGCTACTCAATTAGGTGGTAAGTGGTTGTACTTAGGAGCTTCTTCTAAGCTGTCAGTAAGAATATTGATTTCTTTTATGTGGATCAGGTCTTTTATTTGTAAACAGTGAAACCAAAAGCAAAAAATAAACTTTGCATAAAAAGATGAAAAATGTCACTTTCCACTAAGATTAATTTATTTTTTTTTACCAAGAAACTGTATGTAGAGTAGGAAGGATAAAACTGCTGTGGATGTCAGCTAAAGGCCACTGAAATAAGTAAGAGCATTTCTATTGACCTCATCTGGCTTTCATTGTAACTTAATTGAGTAATAAATATTTTAAAACTTAGGTTAAGATTACTCTTGCAAGAAGGCTAACTGTTTATTAAACTTCTAATAAAAGCCATAATTTAGTTTGTGTAAAAAAAACCAGCACGGGTCCTATTTTTAAAGGAGTGTTAAAAAATTCTGTCTCTCCAAATCCATGTGAACTATTTCTCCTATGCACTGAATATGTGAGGCAGCTCCTTCTCAGGAGTACCAGAAAAAATTACGTTGTTGTCATGCTCTAGTATGAAGTTGAAAGTGTGGGTTATAAAATTTAGAAGCTGTGCTAGGAAGATGAGTAAAATAACCTCAACAGGTCTGTGGAAGTTATCTCCCCAGGTTTTTTTGCTGTTCTCCAGTACCTGGGGAGGATTTCAGACTTAGCATAGCTTCATTCACCTTAGAAACCACAGGATGAATTTAAGTATTTGTTAAATATTTCTGGCCAGTGTTGAAATGAATTTACCAATACACAATTATGTCATGTTATCTGCCCGCTGAAAAATTAAGCTGAGACTGAAGTCTTGCCTTTTGCAGAGGAGGTGAAGAAACTTCTTTTTTTTTTTTTTTAAACTAACAAAATCTGGGGGGAAAAAAAAAGTGTAATAATGGGTAGTTAGCACACAAAACATTGAAAGAAACTTTGATGCAGCCTCTTGGGATTTCTGCTACAAAAGAATGTATAATCTGGGTGTAGAATTAAGTATATATATCTCTATATTAAAGCTAAATCATGTATTTCTCTACCTTTATAAACCTGTGGATTGTACAAACCTGTGGGTAGTATAAAGCTGGGGTAGTACACTTTAGGCTGGCTTAACGTGAGCATCTGAAAAGCATGTATCATTATAATGTGCTGTTAAAACTACAGTAGAGGGCAGTCAGGGCAGAAGAGTCTTTCAGAATGGCTCCAGTCTCAGAGTGGTCACTGATTCTCATCTCGAGTTAATCTCGTGCATCCAGGGGTCCTGCTGGATGCTCCCTCAAGTAGGGTGAGTTTGAGTATTAGAATTCATCACCTTCTCTTGACAGTGCTTGAAATGTTTCTTTCCTTTGAATTCTGTAGCAGCTTCTGATTTTGTGGGACTGCTTCTTGCACTGTACGAATAAATAGCTAATGAAGAGTGCTTGGTTTCAGTCTGGCTTTCACTGAAGTCAGTAGGAAAATGTCCCTAGCCTTAAACAATAAATTCATATCTGTTTCATGGTCAGCTCTCCTGAGCTTCATAGTTGCAGACTGGGCTGCTTTACACTAGGTGTATCTAACTGCTTTTCTACCACTATCTCTGGATTATTTTAAATTTGGTTTCTCAGAGTGATGTTGAATTGCTGTCAAGTGGAATTTGTCAGAGTGACACCTTTGGCACAATGGGTAGTTCTAGTGAAAATACTTTTATATTAGCTGAAGAGAGTGCAATTACCTGCAAGTCATTTTACATAAAAGATAAATGGAAAGTCTCTGACATGCTTGATGGAGGTTAGCAGCTCTTTCAGATCTAATCAAATGTTGTGGATACTGTCATTCTTGTTGTCATTTCCTTTGCTTCGAATAAGAGAGAAAACAGATGCTTACATATAGGTAATATGATTAAATTGGCTGCAGGTAAAATACACATGCTGTTGATCCACATTTGAAGGCTTTCACTCTGTATGCTCAGTAAAAACATACACAGTGTGCCAGCTGGAATGAAGGGAATCAAGATCTGGTGCTTCTCAGATCTGTGACTGAGTTAAGGCCTTTTCAAGTTGGTGAGAAGAGTTAAGTCACATTAATAGTGATACTTTAGGCTAGACTTTAAATACTTATCTGTTTAGAGATGCATCTATTTAACATCGTGCAGAGGAAGGATGACCTACTGATTAGCCTGTTATTTGGCCTTTGAAAGTCAGTTCTTTGTTCTGCCTAAATGCAGTATATAGGAAATTGTGTAAACCATGTTTCCAAAGTGTGAAAATACAGTTATTAGTACTGCCACATTTTAGATCAATTTTGGAAGGATTTATTTGCTACTGTGAGATGTTCAAGTCATGAAGCAGAAGAGGTCACGTAAATGGCCAAAACACGTCAGACCAGATCATGCTGACCAAAGGGCGGAGATAGACTAGGCAATATACAGAGTTGATCCCAATTAGTCTCTAGCTTATCCCTTAATACAAGGAAGGAATATATTCCTTCAGTTTACTTCAGGGAACATACTGCTCCTACACAGTCTGTTTAGCCTGTGGCTATAGCTGGAAAATGTAGCAAAGCTGCTAATTTTGTATTCTCCCTACTCCCCTTTCTCCCTGCCCCCCACCACTCAGTTCTTTCGTTCAGTGAGGCTGCTGCCTTCCCACGATTTAAGATGGTCTGATGGGAATTTCTCTTTACACATTTGCATGATAAAATAGAGTTTGGAGCAGTCCAGCCGTAGTTTTGTCCTGCTGTGTATGTAGAACTCAGTGTGTCAGGTTATTATGAAATAAGAACATAATTCAAATATATTAGAAACACAAAGAAAAGGATAGCACCTGAAGCTGGGAGTAAAAATAGTGAGATTATCAACTTTGTGTTCCAGAGATTAACATAGGCTCTATTCCCCAAGCCACAGTCAATGAATAATTCCTGCTCAATCAGGTATGTGGTGTTGATTCTTGTGGCATATCGTTCAGTCCCTGGATGTTATTAAACAAAACAGAGCCTGTTCTGTAAAACTACTTGACTATGCTAAAAGCAGCCAGTGGGAGCAACGCTGTTCCAAACCTGATCGCTCAGACAGGGAGTGATGTGTGCTCTGAACTGTGTGCATGTGAGCAGTGTGATTGAACTCAGTTCTGAGATGAGACCTGCATATGTAGTTTGTTACAGAACTAATATCAAGGTATATAAATACATACATATATATAAAAGAAATGTATTTTTCCCCTGGTTGTACATGTTGTTTTCCTTAGTAGGAGTTGGAGAAAGACAGATTACAACGGATATTCTATGAACATCTTTTGTTGGCAAAGTTGTTGTTATCAGTGGAGTCAAACTGTCATTAATAAATAGCTAGTCACAAAATATTTTCTCACATATTATCTTATGGAGCAACAGTAGAGAGATGACCCCAGCTGTATACTCTGCAAAGGACTGGACTCCAGCAGGCTACCTTGGACCTAGAAGCCACCAGTGGCTTCTGAGATAAGTATTCATAAGATCCCTCAGTCAGTCCTTTATTTCATCAAATGTATATACAATCTTGTAGTCTTTATATACATATAGAAGTCACCAGCCTCTTGAACACGTTCTGAGCAACATAATCTGTTTGTTGGTACCGGGTATGATGTGGCCCTCTAGGGATTTAGCAAGTTCCTGGTGCCCTCAGATTATCGGTACATGTAGAATCAGCAGGTCTGCTACCCTGCAGAATCTATCACTTCTGGAGAAACCTTCACACATTAAGGTCTCAGAATTTATTTTTCCTAGGAAGGCTTTTCTGTCCAAATATGTAGGAACTCAATCATCGGAAATTCACAGCAATTTTTGGCATCACCACTTCACCCATCTTTATGAAAGTTTGTTTTATAGTATTAATAATTTACATGATCAGTGGCACCTCGTGAGCTATAATCACTACATTTACTTCTAAGCATAAGCTTCTTATCCTACACTATGGCTGTGATTATCATGATTAATAAAGCAATACATGCAAATGCAATTAAGCATAGTGCAAGGTGTAGTAAGAGGAATCCCTTTGGGTTCCACTCCTTAAAATTAAATCCCTGATGTCTCCCCATGAAACACTTAAAATGGTAAGACATTTCCAAGTCTTCATATCATTGCTATGTTAGCCAATATGTTGTCTTTATTAATGTGTGTAAGATTATATGTATGATAGATCCTCCTGTTCTTTTATACATCTTATTCTAGTGTTAGATACCATGGTAGCATTATCCTGTAATTTAGCACAAGTAAATTCCTGGTCATTACTGGCAATGGTAATATAATGATTATTAAGACATTCTTGTGCATCTCTCGTTTGATACTGATGACTTGATCTGGCTGGAAAGTCTCAGCTAAGTAAAGCTGCTTTCAGAGTAAGATGTGCTTTAAACATTCCCAGATTATTTTGTTCTGAAATACAGGAATCAACACCTTTACAAACAAAAAATAAGTAAAACATTTCCACATAAACCAGCATTTTACAAGAATTTCAGTACTAGATTGAATGACTGTAGCTGCTTTATATGTTACTCAATGACCTAGAAATAACATTTTACTTCAGAGGAAACAGATCCGTGCAGTATCAAACCAGATAGACCCATATACATCTCCTCTATCCTAAGGCCAGCAGTGGCTAATCTTTTTGGTCACCAGTGCCACAATTACTTAAGGAGCACCGTAATTTATTGCTGTTTGTGCCAGTCCACATCTGTGTAACTGCCAGAGCTGGTACTGCCATGGAGGGATCACCATCACTGCTGTGGTTGTTTGTGAGGTGTTTAGTTCAGAAGCTTAAATACCCTATATTCACTATAGTAATATAATCCCTTCTTGTATTAATTGCTTTCAGGAGAGGACTCTGTCTTACCTTTGACTGCGTAAAGATATTTAGTATGTAAACAAATTTTTAAAAAAACCAATAACATAGAAATATTTTCAATTTGTTTATACATGTTCTGTTACAAATGGAGAATAAGATTTTTTTTCCACTGAGTGCACGATCTACCCATTTGTTAGAAAGAAGGTTCTACTGCTGTATGTTGTACCGCATAAGCCAATTTTAACTCTGATTATGAGGAGAAGTTGAGCTATTAACACACCAGGCCACTGCTTTTAACTTTTCATAAGCAATACTCTGAGACTGAATATCTGTTTTATACGCTATGAGTTTTGTCAGTAGTTAAGGAAGCTGAAGTTAATGTGTAGGTAGGCCTATCACACTACCACCTGCCAACTACACCTGTATTGTGTCTGACTGAGCTGGAGTTAATTCTCCCCGTAGCAGCCCTTCCAGTGCTGTGCTTTGCACTGAGAGCTGGAAAGGTGCTGGTAACATCCCTGTGTTGTGGCTGCTGCTGGGCAGGGCTCACACAGCAACAAGGCTGGTTTCCAACATTCCCCCTGCAGTGGGATGGGGATTGGACAAGATCTTGAGAGGTCACATGGCTGGGACAGCTGACTCAAACTGACTAAAAGGATATTCCAGACCATATGGTGTGAGCTGAACTATAAAAGCTGGGAAGAAGAGGAGTAGGGGGGACATCAGCTTGTCCTCCGAGCAACTGCTACATGTTTGGAGCCCTGCTTCCTGAAAAGGGGCCAGACATGGCCTGCTGATGGGAAGTACAGATTAAATCTTTGTTTTCTTCTGCTTCTGCACTCAGAGTTACTTTGCTTTTTCATTAAACTGCTTTTTTCTTAACCCATGAGTTTCATCTTATTTTCTTCCCCATGGTCCAGTTGAGAGGATGAGGGGAAAGTGATAGAGTGGCTTGGTGGGCACCTGGCATCCAGCCAACATCACGCTACCACGGTAACAAAGCAGAGAATGTTCTGCAGTGCAGGAGCTGCCAAAGAGAGTCTGTCTGATGTTTTTGTTGATAAAGGAGAAGGCAATACAAGGGAATCAACAAGTCATCTTATTTTAAGCTAAGTCACTCAGAAAATTTAAGCATTTTGGAGAAGTTAGTGAACAGTAGATGTTGGTTTTCATTTATACAATACAAATCCATCGTGTTTCAATATTCTATCTCACCATAAAAGAAAGACTCACTCACATAGGGCCTAGGTGAACTTTAGCTTATTGAATGTTTTTTTCCTCATGTTTTGTATAAGGAATCTCTTAGAGACCAGTTGCAATGATGGTAAGCAGGAGCACTGAGCAGAATCAGTACTTCCCCATGTATAACAAAGAAATGAGTAAGAAAAGCTATGCAATCTGTTAATTCAATGGAGGGAAAAAATAGTATAGCTAATATAAATTTTCTCTTAAGTATAGCTGATCTGTGTATATGATATGGGAATATTTTTAACCAATTGGTTTTTGAAAACCAATTTCAACTACAGTAGTTCTTTTTCATGGTTGCTCTCCACTGCTATTCACGTAGGTTTGCTTATTAGGTTTTTTTAACTCAATATGTTGAATGTCAATGCATATTTTGCAGTATCAATTTAACTATAGTTTTCTTGACGTATATAGATGTGTGATCACAAAATTCAGTGTGAACTTTAACTGATTTTTGAGACCAGCATGCAGTCTGTGGATGAACAATATATCTTAAAATCATTCAGCAAGGGTCTAATATTAAGAAAAAATATCATTGCTTTAAATGTGAAGTATTTACAGTGTAGTGCTGAGGTAGCTTGATAAATTATTGACTCTCGGCATCCAACTGAAATCTTTTCTCAAGGTTTTCTGAAACTGTAGACTCCAGGAAAAATTAAAAAAAAAAAAATAGGAATAAGAAACAGTATCTATTCCAGGTACATGTTTTCAAATAAGAAAATCACAATTTCATTTGTAAATTAAATATTCTGATTCTGAAAAAGAAAAAACCCATAGGGCTGTTCAAGGTACTATGTAAAAACTAATACCTTACAAAGACACCTGTCAGTCCTTTCCTCCAAAATGGTTATATTGAATAACCTTTCCTTGACCTGAATTACATGTTGTGCACTTGAACTTATTTTTGCTTTTTTAGATTTCAGGGTTGTTGGGTTATTTTTGTTTTAAACAGAGTAAATACAGTAAAATACTTTCAGAGAGAATACAGTAACAATAATTTTGCCTGTAGCCAATTTGCTAGCAGAATAATGTAAAGATTTCTTTGTTATATAATGAATTAATTTTCAGCCTCCTGTATTAACATCAGTTTAATTATACTTACTCAACATGAGTAACTAAGTCTATTTTAAGAACAAAATGAGTTTCAACACAGTGCAAGCCATTTACTCTTCTCATTTGTCTTGTTCACTGAATTGAAGCTAAAGCAAGCTGAACAAAATTATTCCATTTCCATTTAGGAGTTTTATTGAAAGAAGGCAGAATGGTTATGGTTATGTTTGTACACTACTTGTGAAACTGGGAGGAAGGTATTTTGTTCTCACTTTTTATTTAATTTTAGGATTTAAAATTTTAGTAAACTGGAAGACTAATTTATTCTTTCTCCCAGATAGCCTGTAAGTTATGTCCCCACACCACCCCAAGCTTAGGTGCTGTTACTGGTTGTTCTCTCTGCCTTTGTCCCTTAGGACAGAGAAAAGGGGTTGGAATCAAATCTGCCACTGGTCTGTAGTTAATCTAACATTTAGCCATCTCTCTTTCTATGTACGTGGGATTGTATGCAATCAGAGCTACAAAATGGTAGGGTCCTTCTTGTAGAATATATTTGTTTTTGTATCTGCACACACAGAGAAAAGTCTATACGCTTTCATTATGGTATACATAGATGTAATGCAAAGCAGGAATAGATTCCATATGAAATCTTTTAATATGATGAACCTAAAATGACTTGGAAAGTGGTTAGAGCATGATAGTCTGAGACACAAAATCAGTTCTCTTCAAGGAGATGAAGTGATCTAATTTTACAGAGTGCCTGGATATTGGCGTCAGACGTTGTTGTGGCTTACCATCATCTTCACTGTCAAAAGAAAGGTAGCAATTGGTAATATGGGATACAAGGACAGAACTGCTGCCAGGCTGTGTTCACACTTGTCTACTATCGTTTGTGATTCAGTGAGACAGTGATTAGTACGTTTACAGCACACCTACTGCTCTTAGTACACCCATAGGCTGGCTCTGAATATATCCCATTCCGTATGAGACAGTTTGCTAGATGTTAGAAAGCATGACTGGTAGGAAGGCAGAGTGATATTTATGCAAACGTATCTATGTAATTTACTGTGACCTGTTTAGAATGTAATAGGTGGGAAATCATTGTCTTGAAGTTATGTATGTTAAATAATAAGGTCTTATACTGTCTTTTAATAATTAGAGTACACCTTTCTCTTTTCTTTTGTCTTAGGAGACACTGTGTATCAGTGTTACAAGATTAGAATGATAGAAGGGAAAACCAGATACCTGGTTAGATAGGCAACAACTTTTTTTCATATATATATTTGTTGTAATTTATTTATTTTTATGAGCATAAGAAACAGGTGTTTTCTGTGCCTTTTCAATTAGGGGGTTTATTTTCTTCAGCCTATCATTAGCGATTCTTTCTCTTTCTTATCCTCAGTGGATGGAGTGTGTGATTAGTATGCACATTTTTGTGGGTATTTATAAAAATAGACTGGTGTTTGTTTACTGTAGGATCATATAGGAAGGAAAAACCCCAACTTGAGAACATTTAAAGTTACCCTGATTGAAAAAAATATACATAAATTTCACCAGTTCTGTATCCAGACAGGAAACAGATGCAAGGATACGCTACTCTTCCATTTCTCTCCATCCTCATCTTTATCTCCTAAAGTCAGTGTGAACATTAAAGCTTTGTAATGCATCATAGGGGTCACACAATTTGGATAGTCCAGAACCCACAGAAAACAGGGGGATTTAAATAAGGCTGTGCATGAAGAGTCGTTTTGTGCCATGTTGTGCAGCTAAAGCTAAGACAAATAAACAGGTGTAAAATAAAACACAGTTACAGTCATAGTATGTTTCAAATTTCTGGTTGGATAGTTCTGGTTCATTATTAGAAAATAAAAAATAGTCTCCTGTATTTGAATAATAAGACATTTTAGGAAAAAAAACTGAGTATCTCTGAGGTCTGTAACTCTAGTGAATGGCTCCAGGGACAGATTTTCAATGACAGTCATCTTTAACTTGCATCCTAACCTTACTACTTCACTCTGCTTCCTGGTTAAATTAGCAAAAGCTTGCATTTACTTCAGTGGGAGCTGGATAAGGACCACAGTTAATTACTAACAACATTTTATATACTGTAATTTGACCTTAATGTATTAGTATAGATATGCAGATCTGCACATAAAGCTATTAGTGCTAGTTTGAATTTAAATGTGTTGTGGTACCTCAGGGGCACTGTACAAATTTACTAAAGAATCAAGAATTATTTTTTCAGGAGCTAAATCTTCAATTAATATTTAATGAGAAACTTAACCTTGTTCTTCAATGTTATGAAACAGCTCCTAAGTGAACTTACAGTACAGTAGGAAACCAAAGAAAATTTTATATTTCTCCTTCTTTTAAAGAGATGTAACATGTTTTACAGCTCTATCTCTGCTAATTGATGTGTCCTTAGTAAAAATATAATATTTTAAAAATTCTTCTTCATGAAGTATGAATGAAAATTCATTTTCCTCTTAAAATGGGAGGCATGGGTTTTTTCATGTACATAAAAAACCCCACACCTTGAAACACAAGCTTTGAAATTCACTGTTTCTGGTAAAATATACATTTATTATGTATCCACACACTAAAGGAACACTGGATTTAGATGACTAAATTTGAAAGTCAGTTTGGCACTGAATTTTCCCTTGTGTGCAAATGGTGTCCTCACAGCTATGTCTTGAGTTCTCTTATCTCTGTATCTCTTTGGAAGTCCGAAGAATATCTGTACAGTTGTACTGGTAGTATGGCAACCTTTCCTTTCACCCTGAAAAGGCAAATGTGGTGACAGCATTTCATTCTTACGCTAAGTTAAGTTAAATTAAGTATTTATTCATTAGACAGCTACAAAAAGTGAAGACATTGAGGGGACACCTGCAGCCATTCAGTCTCTGGAGTGTGTTTCTGAATTAAAATACTGTCCCAGTTCAGTGATGCTGGATTTGCTGTGCGTCTGTGCGCTGCACATACTGCTGTCTATGTGACACCGGGAAAGCAGAAGAGAAAATGCTAGCCTGGGGTCAAGTTATTAAATAAGCATAGAGGTACTTAATCTGTTCAAAGACTGTGGTTGAAGAAGATACAGCTGCATGTTCTGATTCCTGATGAAGACAACCTGAACGTGTACTTACTGTCTTTGTTGTTGAAAGGGGAAAAGTGGGAAGGAAATGCTTCACTGTATGATTTCAGTAGAATTACTTAAATTGGGATTCACATTTTTTGTATGCAACCTTTATTAATTTACATTTAATGTTTAAAGCCCATACTTGATATTTTTTTTTTAATACTGAGTTAAAACTGCTGAGGTTTTAATAGGCTGTGTGGAACAGGATGCTTTCATGTATGACATTATGATAATTTAACTAAGAATAGGTAGGTTAATCTAGTCCTGATTAAATTCTCTGCATGAAATCCTAACTTCACTGAAGAGATGTTATATCATTGTGTCAGGTTTCATTCTTTGATTCCCTCTTTTCACAGAGCATTGAGTTCTAAGTGTCTCTTGTTATTTCTACAGCCGTGAGCCAAAATTCTCCAGTTCTGCTACGTTTCAGATTAGGCTGGAGATATTGGGCTCTTAGGTATATACAGATGTTCATGGCAAAAGCAACTTTGGTGATTTTAGTGTGAAATACCCAATTCAAACTTATGACTGCCTCAGCTTGATGAGTTGTCTTCCATCCAGTGGAGTCCCATAGTGGAAGCTATGCTTGTAGCCTAGCACCTCAGTGCTAATCTGGAGTCTTTCTTCAGCTGCTAATGGAGATAGATTTAAGTGCGCAACAGGCATGTGACGTGCCAGTGCCAGCACTGAGTTGACAAGAAATGGAGTTGGTGAACAGTTTTAAGAAAGATGATGTTGCTAGGAATAATGGTTTTTAATTATCCTGGAAAGATAATTAAACTTACCTGACTTTTCCTTGAATTCAACCCACCCCAAACTAATGAAGGTTAGTGTCTTTACACTTAGATTTCTGTGACAGGTGCAGGTATTCTTGTACTTCAGAGAAATATGAGACAATTTTTACTCAAGTATTTGAAAAGGAAATACAAGTTTTTCATTGTTACAGATGGCTATAAGATCCTAAGCCAATATTAGGATCAGTATCTGCATTTGGCTCCTCACATACTCCAGAATACTAGAATTGAAGTGCAGCCTAATTTTGTATCTTAGAGTTATATAAAGCAGACATTGTTTTCTGATTTCCTTTGTGTTTTCAGTCTTACCACTTTTACTACACTTATTTGTAAATTTTGCACAGGAAAGATAATATTCAGTATTTGCAGTCTTAAGTACCATCTCAAGTGATACTATCTTATTTTGCAGAATTGCATCTAAATGTTTTGCATTTTCTCTGTAACTGTAGTAGGTTACCAGCTGGATGTGCCTTTTGCCTAGGCACCATTCCTTTACTCGTGTGTCAGTGCCTCTTCGTATGGTTTTTGCTCTGCTTTTTGTCTGCAATTCAAGGAGGGATTTCTGTCCCAGTAGCTCAGCATGTATTTAAATGCTTTCATAACTGACATGTCAATGTGTTCTGTTTTTACAAACATTCCGTATAATAACATGCATCATGTGAGTTTTACTTGGGTTATGAGAATCCTGTAGGTTCTGTTTGCTTTACCACGTATCTTTTGCAGACGTTCACTTGAATGCATATCTATATTCCAACTTGGTAACTTCTTGTTTGTCAGAATCTCTTAGAGATCTCAAAAAACTCAGGCTTTGCCTCAGTTGTGTGTTAACATATTTAGAAAGTCTCTGAATGTGCCATACTTCCAACATTTTCAAGACTATCTTGTCCCTAGAAATCAAGGAGGAAAAAATGAAATGCAGTCCTCCAGTTCAGTAACTGTTTAGTAATAAGTGAAATAATTCAAAAAATTCAAAGCAATTTTCCACAAAGAATAACATTCTTAAACGAATGTCATTGCTGACTTGTCAGCTTGTTTTGCTGTAGGCATCAATCTTCAGGGTGCTTTGGGGTGTCTGAGAGAAAGGGAGCACAGAATGTGTTCTTTTATTTTTGCTGGTGAGTTATTCTAAATAGAAATAGCGACATTTGTTCAAGATGGGGGAAGAGAAGCTAAATAGCTGGGCTAAGAAGACTGGAACTGTGTGGTAGGCATAGTATATAGACATTGAAATTTGGGATTCAGTTTCAATTTAAGAACACATGAATCAAAGCACGTCTCATTTTACAGCACTGCTGAGTAACAGGGGAGAGCTGGAAAGCAGCCACACAACTGAAGTGATCAATAATGGCAATTAACAACAAGTGTTTTATGGCAATTTGAAGTGTTGCTTCACTTTATGGAAGTGAAATGAAATTGATCTTCTGCCTTTTACTTCACCTTGCCTACTTTTAACTTTCTTGTAAATGGTTCACAGCAAGAGAGAATTATCTCTAAGCTAACTTGTCCTCCCAATAATTTTACTGCTTTATTTATTTTAGTGTTTCAGCTGCTTTTATAGACTGTCTGTTCTTTTCTGTTCTCTTTGGTCCTCTTCATTCATCCAGGGATTTCTGTGATGCTTCTCTTTGGTCCTCGTATACAATCTCATGGTTCGTATTTTTTATGTTCCCTGTGCCTGCAATTAAATGTGCCCTTCTTGAACCTTGTGTCGTACTTCAAATCTCTACAAGAATTATTATGTCAGAATTATCTATGTGCTGCAGAATAAAATATAACAAATGGAAAAAGGTAGTGATTTGGGCTAATTCACACCACAAAGAAGAAACAGAGTTAAGGGTTTCACAGTGAAAATGCCCTGCAATATTTCAAACTTGACACTTGAGATTATGAACTGTTTCACTGGTCTCGATGCCAAGAGCTGTTAAGGAAATAGCCTTTCAGGCAGGCACAAGGCATCCCAGGCAGGTCTCCTTGGCTCAAAGGCAGACCAGGAAAAGAAGCTGCAGGAGAAATAAAGGAGACTGTTGTTTATGCAGTTAACTGGTGTCAGAGGTTTTACTGTTTCTTGTGTGTAAACCCAGGTGCTTTGTAGATGTTTATAGAAGGACCTTGTAGCACACTTCTGATAGTCTATAGGTCTAAGGAGACCACTGGATGCGGGAGAGCTGCTGAATTTCAGCGCAGTAGTTAAAAATGATAGCTGACAGAATTGCCTTTTGGTTTTGCAAACTCAGTGAATGGAGTCTTGTGAATGTCTCTGAGACTTGTTGCATTTGGTGTAGTTGTAAGAGAACAGCTGTCTGCTGGATATACCTGCAGTTCGCTCTAGAAATAGTTTCTCATTATCTGCCTTGTGGATTTGATGCCAAGTCAGTTGTAGCTGAGAGTCACAGATTACAGAGCTGAATTGCTGATATCCCCTGGGTTAAGGTTTTGTTAATGGGGAATATATTCAGATTTGGGAGAACAAGGGATCACTGTGAAATGCAGACTCTTTTCAGAGACCTGCCCACCACATCATCTGTAATTGCAGAAGTATTTCCATTTCTTCTTGCTTCTGTCTACTGAAGACATCTCCTCATTGTGTAAGATGATCCCAAATTAACTGGGCTCTGTGTGTGTGAAAGAAAGAATAAGCTTTGGCTTTTTCTAATGTAACTATACTTTTCTTGGAGCTCTTAAGTAAAAATGTATACAAGCATGGAGGTAGGAAAGGTGTAGTGTTGAGCAAGACAACATGACCTTTGTTTTTCGTCTGGGTTGCAAGATTTTAAATTTATTTCTTTTTACTTACTATTTTGGCAGCTCATTTAAATTTTAGTCTAGTCTTCAGTACTTTGACATGAACTGTACACTGTATAGTCTGCCAGACAATTAGAGTAATATGGGGAGTTGTAAGATATGGATACATGCCACTGATGGGGAAATTTTCTGGATTTCTTGACTGTGTTTAGTGTTTTTACCCACACTTGGCTGCTTCTTACATTTTTGTGAAAAAATAAAAAATTTAGACTAAAAATGAAAAAAATGACTGAAACCCCTCAAGCCATTTTAGCTTAGTTATGTCTGTTATAAATCTTAATGAAAAACAAAGAGGACAATATGCTTGAAAAGTTAATGGATTTTGCAAGTTTATGGTTTTTTTATTTCTATTTTACGAAGGTTTAATAGGAGGTTTATCTGATTTGGCAAATTTTGCTGTGTTCTTTCCTGACACATTAGTGTGTTGGGTTTCGTTTGTTTGAACTACTGACTCATCAACAGTCTAACAGGTCAAGAAGATTGCAGTGATTTGAGATGTTGGCAAAAACGGGAAGGTCTCTGCTAAGTGCTTGAAATGCTTTACTTTGTGCTGTTAGTTGGTGTTGCTCAAAATTCTGTGGGTATTAGTATATTAACAAACTGAAGTGTTATTCAAGAAGCTTTAACAGTGAGGACCTCAGTGTTCAAGTTCAGAGTTTTACAGATGTTTTGTGGTAATTGAATATCATTATAGCTCAGTCTCTGATAAGCTCCTTTTCAAGTTATGACATCAAGAGATATCTACAGTTATTTTAACCCTAGATTTTCTCTGGTTTTATTTCACTAATTTAACACAGTTGTCTTTATTTTTCCTCTATACATGTTCAAATTATAACTAAAATTGTATTTACATTTAGTTTTTATTACCACTAATTGTCTCTCTGTTCAGTGACTAGGGCTTACTATTGTATTTTCCATACGCATATTTCACCTAAACTTTTAGCGACTTTTTTTTGTGTTGAGTCAGGTTTTATAGTATTAAACAAAGAAATCAACCTGCTGATTGAATTAGTCTTCCATTCTGTGCATTTCCAGAGGAAAATTGAAATAATCTTGCTCATTATGAATCTCTGAAATTTTCCATTTTATGTTCAAGCCTAAGATGTCATTCTAATGCCATTATTCTACTCTCTTTTTAATCCAGTGATGATGCCATGAAACGCTCCTATTCTCTAACCTGTCCTGGTTGTTTCTTCCTTTTTTTCTGTTTTGTGAGACAATCTATGCATTCACACCACTGCTCCATGAACTAAATGGGGATGAACTGATGGGAGTTAGGATGAACTTTTTTCCTCAGTTGATAGTGAGATCAGACAAAAGGTTGACATATTAATTTTAGAGCAATTTTTGCCTAAAACCTGCCCATACTTACATCAGATTAAATGAGGGAATACCATAGGGGAGCACTACACAGCTCAGGCTGAGACAAGAGAAGGAAGGGCAGCTCTGCAGTTTTAACTGATCAGCGACTTGCAATAAAATATATTGCAGTAAAGTAATTTCAGGATATTACAGATCTTTCAGTAGTACCTTTCATATCAAAGGATCTCAAAACTGTCATGTAAAGTTGTTACTTTATCTGCTCTCTGTAATGAAATGCAGTAAAGCAGAGGGAAAATGTAATGCTGTAATTTGTTAAGCCAATTAGTAATATATAGTAATAGATAATGCTTCAGGAGCTGATTGATTTTCATGTCTAATTAAAAGTTTTATCTCTTAGTTCCAAAGAGATTTTAATCCAAACACTAATATTGGTATTTAGTAGTTTACTGTAAAATGAAATGGTGGCTTCTTGAAAGAGAAGTGTAGAATAGACTGTGCCCCCACAGCCCCTGCAGACTAAGACATTGCACAGTTTGATTGTAGAGCCTTTAGTATCCAGTTTAGAAACAGACACTTCATCTAAACTTAGACTTTCTTTGCTGTCACACTAGTATGACAGTGGAAGAGACCATAGCTTTCTCAGCACAGATTTATAAAAATTCATTGTGTTACCAGCTGAGCTGTATGAAACATCCCAGGCAAGAAAGAATGACAAAAGTGGTTTTGAGGTGGGAGAAGAGTCAAAAGGCACTAGCAGTGGATAGAGATTGAGGTTTTCCCATATTGGAAAGAAATCAGTCATTGTAAAAGCATGGACATCAGCTGTTGCAGTATGTTCTTCACTAGAGAATGAGGGAGATTTTTCATATGGCTTCTTTATATTAATTTATGGAAAACTGATACATGTATCATAGGTGCCCACAGTTTGTTTGACTTGGGGAAAGTGAAATTGTTAATGCTGGGAAGCAATGGCTTCCCTGTGAACATCTTGGCATTTTGGAAGTTTTCTGATGTGACTTCTCTATGGCTTCACACCAGAAAGGCCAACAAGGCTGTGTGTCCTGAGGGCTGTAATAGAGAGTAGAAGCCAAGACAGTCTGAAAGGAACACTGTGTGTTGACATAGGCTTTGGTGCCAAACAGCACTCCCCCCTTAGGCTTTAAAATAAAACCTGCCACAAAGATAAGACCAGGTTGAAGACCTCTGAGGACCTTTTGTGTGCTGATGAAGTTCCTGCCTCAGCAGTTGTGAAGCAGCTGCAATCTATATAAGGAAAGAGAGGCCAGTAGATGTGCAGGCTTACATTGTGAGTGTGATCTTCCAGATGGCTCTTCAGCTGTTGAGGAGGATGCGTTAGCATTTTTCTCTGTGCAGAAGGTATAGCACATGCTTTCTGAAGTACTGTAGAGTTGAAATTGTATTACATTTGATGTCATGTTAAAATTTATAATGCCTAATTTTATGTGGAGCTGAGTAATGGCAGTCCCCACTGCAGTCAGCTTGAGTTTCTGACATCAGGACAGTATCAGTACTGTGGAAGAACCTTCTTGTCTCATTTTCTAATAATGTTGATATCTACATTTTATTCTTTACTTTCACTTATAATACTCTTTATGCTGATGGACTTGTCTGCTTGCTGCACAAAGGGACTGTTTTCTATGTATTTAGCTGTGAATTGCTCATTTGCAATGTAAGAAAGAGTCATTGAAATCTTACCAATTAGAGAAAGAAATTTAGAAAGTATAAGGGAAATTGCAGATTAACATATAACTTAAAAATCCAGTTGGAAATATACTTGAGCTGAAACTCCTGAAGATACTTGTCATAGCCAGGATGGTAAGGAATGAGGAAAAGCAAAATTTCACATTGTTCTAGGTGCAGCTTAAATTAAATCCTGTGTTAATAAATAATCACTTGATAAAATTTACTTAGCTGTACATTTATGATTTCAGCTAAAATGTTTCTTTTTTGAGAGTGTACACTGTTTTATCATATACTTTTATGAAGATAGCACTGGCCAACAAGAGAAGCAGTTGCTTTTGTTTCCTTTTAAACCTGAGTCTTCAAAGGCAGAAAGGGACTCCGGATCCAAGCTGCTTTCCTTCCCCCCCCCCCATCAACACTGATTAACAGCTACCAGGTTGGTTTATTTTGTGAAAAACAAGGTAACCATGTCCCTCTCTGGGATGGCAGAGGCAATGTGAGGTGGAAAATAATAGTGAGGTTTCTTCTCTTTATACTTTATTTAACTTCAGTGTAGGATCACTTTGGTTGCTTTCTGCGTTGAGTTGCTAATCAATAATATTGAAAATGTCATTTCAGTTTGGTGACTCATGACAATACTACTGATTTACCTAACCAGGTTAGCATATTGTAACTTGAATAATATATGGATTGGCATTTAAAGAGTGTAGACTTCTCTATTTTCTTCTTCAAGGATTACACGTATGTGTGTATAGTATAGACAATAGCACTGTAGTCTTTTGGCTGCATTCACTGCCAAAAAGGGTACTGCAAATACTGTTTTGTCTGAAGAGAGATGGGTTACCTCAGGTTACAGGATATATTTTGCAGTTATTAATATTTTATGGAATTCTAATAAAAGGTTAGTATAGTTTCTCATTAAAAGCACTTGCTACTGTAATAGTAACAGTGTGGAAAAGTAATGGATTTTTTGTGTTTGGTTGTTTTGGTGTTTTTCTTGTGGTATAGAAAAATGTGTTCTGTACCATACAATGTGATCTCTGAAGCAACAGCACTGTGTTTTGGCATGGTCATAACGCTGAAATCAGTGTTAAGAATCTTACTGACCTGAAACAAAGCAGACCTTACTGAGGAACTCAGTTTTCAACCCATGTTGCCAAAGCAAAGCTTTTTCATTTTTTCATCTGAGCCGTTACAGTGTATTACCAGGTCTTCATGTTTATTTTTCTTTTCCATGTGCCATTCTAGTTACTTGCTCTAGCTAAAGTTTTAGTGAATTAATGGCAATTCTTTTTGGTGCTACAAAGAGCGTACAAGCAACTATAAAGTTTAAAGCAAATAGTTACAGTTAATGTTGTAAGGAACAGAAAATGAAGCCATATTTTTGTGAAAAAAAACAAACTTGCAGTTTGCTTGAAAATACACCTTTTTTTCTTAACAATGAGTGCAGATATATGTTAGGGAATTTATTTTAAATGTCTGTATTTTTTTCAACAATCAGTAATTGCTCAGTCAGCGAACACTATGCTGTATATTATAATGTGGAGGATAACCAGTTGCTGTTCTTTCAAATCACAGGTATAGGACTATTTTCCTTGCATGGTAAATCAAAGGAAATATCATACCTTTTTCCAGTAGGAAGAATTCTGTAATCTTTAACAGTCTAGTGATTTAAGTTACTTTAGTTTGTAACCTATATGGGTGAATTACAAAAGAAATTTATTCATGAGCGATTTAAGCCACTTGCCTACTCCAATTAATCACTTAATTTATTATGGCCTGTTGGCATTAGCACTAATGTGAGCATTATGTGAACAAAGGGTGTTCAGTAGTCATAGAATAGAAGCATAGAATGGTTTGGGTTGGGAGGGACCTTAAAGGTCATCTGGTTCCAAGCCCCTGGCCATGAGCGGGGACACCTCCTACTAGACCAAGTTGTTCAAAGCCTCAAAAGGACCTGATCTTGAACACTTCCAGGGAGTGACTGAAGATGCTCTTCCTCTTCTCTGACAGATGGATCCCATCAGGATGGTATGATGGTAGTTTATCCACTTGCCTATTGGAAACAGCTGCTTCTGAGCACTTGAGCAAACTGTGCACAGTCAGTGTCAAGGAGAGACCTGCTGGGCATGAATTAAAAATCTGCGGAGAGGGATGCCAGTGACAGCGTAGGCAGTTGTGTAGCATTGTCCAGCCCTCAGCACTGGGCCTGTTTAGTTCACTGGTTCAGGTGTAACCACATAGTACATTTCAAAAGCAGAATTTTCTGGTAACTAGATAAACCCATTTATTTTTTGCGTGTATATATATATACACACACACACACAGTATTCACAACACCAAGAAAGAAGGACAAACAGAGAGATGGAGGAGGAGAAAACCAATCACCTGGCTCTCTTCTGTAATAAGCCAGTATCACATGCAGGAATCAATATTAATGCTCTGTCCCTACAAAGTAACAGCATGAACAGCACTTACTCTCTCATATGCTACTATTTACTTGGTTTATCAAACATTAATTTAGCTATAAAATGAAAAAAATATTCTTGGAGAACAGTGTTTTTTGTTCCGGGTAATACCAATCCTCCTCATGTTTTCAGGCATTCCTCCTCTTTGTTTAAGCTCAGATTCCTGAGATTCTTTTCTTTTGCCATGAAGAGCTTTTCATAGGGATTTTTTTCTAAGTTTCATATTGAAAGGCAAAAGAAATAAAATTACTGGATTGTTCAGAAACAATGGTATGTTGGGTGTTTTTGTTTGTCTTGATTTGTTGTGGAGTTTAGGGTTATTTTTTAATAAGGAGTACAGATCTATAGTGTTTTGGATACAGTTCTTGGTATTTTCTAAAAACTGAAAGTTTTGTGTGCTTGGAAATAGGTAGAGTCAGGTGATATAGAACATACATAAAGAGAATATATTTTGTAACAGATCACACACATTTGTTGGCTGCTGAAAGTCTTTGCATTAGTTTTAGTGACTATGACCAAGAACTGTAAACAAAACAAATGGTGTTAGATTTTTAAGAAGGCACTTCTGTACTTGTTCAGGGAATATATTTGCTAGTAAGATATGCTGATACAAATTTGAGCCTGAAACATTTTAAAATTAATAAGTTTGATGGGCAGATATTCCCCACATTCAACATTTGCCTCATTTGTCCTTCAGCAAATGCTGCAGGTGTTTATTGTTACTCCTTTCTAGTTGAGCTGAATATTGATTTTAGATATAAAATTAAGTACAACTTTCTGTGGCATGCGGCTAAATAATCTGGTAATGAAAATTAATCATGGGCTTGCTTTGCTGTTACTCATAACTGGCAGTTTAAGCAGGAACATTTGACTGCCATACTGTAATAAAAGCATCAAGAGTGACCAAATGTTGGCTAATCCCAAGCAACTTAATCCTGCGACAGTAAAATATATTTAATGAAATGGTGATGCCATGGTTGCATGGCATCCCTTTTGAAGGTTTTTTTTCAAGTTCATTTTGTGTTGTAAGGTTATGCCAAACAAAGTGAAAAATGCTGTTGACAGATCTCCCCAAGAAAACATGTCTGTCTCATTACTTATTAGGCGCTCGTGTGCTCTGTGTAGAATTGTGGATTAAGTGTCCTAATTCTGGAGACAAATCCTTGCTCGACAAGGAACAGCATAGGTTCTGGTTAAATTAGAGATAGGATTTGTAGAGGGGTGGTAAACCAATTGTTAGGGAGTTTTTTGTTTGTTCTCATGCAGGAATGTCAGGCTGAAGATAAAACCATGAAAGAAACTGGAAAGTCTGAAGTAGACAGCAGTCTGATAGATTTTTCAATGTTGTATAGCTCTCCATGTATGATACCCCAGTCCTTGACAGTAATTCCTAAATATGTCATTCATACTTTTCATTAGACCAGTCCTGCATTTTGAGGCTTATGGTTAATGAAAAATACAAATTCCAATAGATGTCTTTGAGATGCTCTAGTAGGAATTTTTCTCTAACCTTAATTTTCACCTCTAACCCATTATTCTTGTTTTACCAGTTTCTTACTAATTTTAAACTTCTTGCACTAATTCACATATTCTCCTAATTAACTAACACTAATATTGACTGGAAATATTAACTTACTGGATTGATTTTCAGTCTAACCATGCAAGCTTTCAGTTGATGCTAAAGCTGTCCTACTGAGCTAATTAGTACTGGACCTGGTGCTTGGGCCCTACTTGGCTTGGCAAGATTGCGCTGTGCAGCTCTCCCAGCCTCCAGAACAGGTGGCTGCATCTGTGTGGGGCTCTGGAACCTGCCATGCCATGCAGGAGGGAGGCATGGGGAGAGCACTTATTGATAGAATGCAAAAGTTTGCCAGGGTGGTTTTCAGCAGCTTAGCTCCTAGTAAAAATAAATGTCTTTTTCTTCCCCACCCCCCGCATCTTTTTTCTTCTGAAGTTATTTTGGCTCACTTGGACTCTTCTGTCCATGTCACCTCTTCCTATTTTGATAATCCATATATCCATATGATCTTCTGCTATTTTTATAATAAATATTTACCCTTTTTTCCTTACCTTAAAATATTTATCATTCAATAACTGCTCTAGTAACATGTCCTGCTGCAAGAGACAGTCCAGTGCCTATGCTGTTGTCTGTTTACTTAAGTATCATGCAAAGACAAACATTATTATCTGATCGTATTCAAAATTTTTTGTTCTGTTTCAGTGAAAGCTGCTGAATTGTCAGGCTTCTGATATCTTCAGTGGAAACTTGCAAGACAGTTTGACAGAAAACGTTCTCTTGGCTAGTAGTCAACTAGTAAGTAGCTTCTCATATTTTCATAGTTTTCACCCACCTCCAATGAATTGTTTGGGTTGCCTTAGGGAAATAATAATTTTTTTAAAATGACCTCATCATTATATTCCCATTCATTTCTATAAAAGCGTTTTCCTCTAATGTCTGGTGCTTCTTTGTTCAGTGACCTTTGTTCAGAGTGCGAAGCGTAGTAGGAATAAGAATTCAGTGGATTGTCTGTAATAAATATATTGCTCCATTAGCCTGATAGAAGTGGTCAAGAATGGTATCTAGAGTTGGTAAAACCAGTTAAGTGGTACCTGAACAGCTAGGTTCTATTATTATCCACCTGTTTCATTTTCAGATTCTCAATTTTGTTACTATTTTACATACTCTATTCTTCATACCAATATTGTCTTTAATTTATTTTTTTTTTTATTCCCTTAGTAAAATTGTAATCCACTAATTTAAAGGAGATATTTTTGTGGTCTTGCTATACCCATTGTCTGGCATAGTAATTTTTTTCATTCTTTTGCTTTGTTTTAAGACCTAAAGAAGAAAATTGGGCTGATGGGAAGCAAGAATTTTAACATTTGAAGCTAGCTGAAACATTTGAATGGTACTTACAGATTCTGCTAAAAAACCAGACATCCTTTTAAAAATTATGCTGATGGAGATTTGGGAATTGATTCAAGATCTAGATCATCATCAAAACATAGTGATAATGGGGTTTTTTTTTCCTCCAGTATATATAAATGTTATTTTTAATTTCAGTAGAAAACAAACAAACAAAACCCCAAACCACACAACAAAAACCAAAACTAGTTATTTGATTCCCTCAGTCTGAGTTGCAGTGTTTGAATTGGTCTTAAAAATATGGGTTTGGATCTGTTTACAAAACAGTCTTCTGGTCTTAAACAATAACAATCCATGAAAATTAGCAATGCTTACTTATTGATTTGCTACTTGGTGAAATAGGAATTACAATCTTTGTGGTGGAAATCTTTTCTAATGAGTCAGTCCAATAATATAATCTAAATTAACCACTAAGCAGTATAAAAAATAAAGGTTTTTTTCCTCTGTAGGGATCAAGTGCCAAGAATATTTATTTTAGAATTTTGTAGCTTAACTTGATCATTCATTACTGTTTAAAATAACAGAGTAATAATTATGTCGTTATTTTTAATACTGTTTCATTAAGTTAAACCCAAGAAAATTAGATCTTGATTGAACTGATTGAATTGGTGGGAAGGATGGTGAAATTCAAATGTCTAAATCAGTAAGCTCTCATGGAAGGCGGCAATATCTAACCTAGAGTTGAACTAGGCATAGAGCAGAACTAGGTATAAACTCAGTGAGAAACAAAAAAAGCAAGCAAGTACTAGAAATCAAAGAATGAATAATAACCTTTTGTTTTCAGCTGCGCTGTCTAACCCAGGGTGAGAGTAGCTGTAGAAATTTGTTAATTTAGTAGGGATTTTATATCCCTTAAACCTTTAAATGCAGTCTGAATGTATGCATTTATAATTTAAAATACTTTTTCTAGTTTCATAACAAGTTAATGAAATTTGCAAAGGCAGAAATTACTACATGAGAGTGCACGTGTGTGTAATGGAAAAGGTTAGGCAAAATGCTTACATGTGCCCTGTCTTCTAACGTACACCAGAAGGGAAGATACTCAGTCATACACCTGCACATACCCTGAGAAAGTTAACAAATCATATGAGTGGGGTTTTTTCTTGGTACTACATCCAAGCAACTACGTTGTGCATTCTGTCAGGTATACCGAGCAGTTAGAGGAGAAGGGTATTTTAAGCATTAGAATGCTACGGGTGTTTTGTCAATGTCATTGGGGTCATGAATTTTTTTCAGCACTTTTAACTGTTGAAAAATTTTGGTTTGCTTCTGTATTTTCTTTTATCATATTAACATAAAAGCGAAAAAGCTCTTATAGGAAATAAAGACAGGTTTTCATCTGGTGTCCTAAAAAAGCAAGAGAGTGATTGATGTCGGTGAGCCACCACTAAAGCCGTTGCTGCTTGAGTGGTGTGACACTGTGAATGATAACATTGAGGGTAACATGGAGACGTGGAATAAAGGCATTCATTTATAAAGGACTCATCAGATGACACACAAATTCATGATCTCTTTGAGGACTATTACATTGATGTACATCTTCAGAGCCTTTGAAGAGCTCTATCTGTGCAGCTCCCTTTTATGTCAGCAGGAGACATGCTTTGCTGTGATAAGATTCAGCTGATTTTCTTTCATATACTTTGCTACTGACCAAATCACACCTTGATTACTTTTATTGTGGTATGCAATGCATTCTGGAAGTATGTTTAAGCAAGTAGTAGATTCATTAAGCAATGAAGTGAACAGTAAGTAATCAGTGTAATTTTTCATATTGTTTTAGCTGTTTCATTTCAATTTTTTTTTATATTATATCAATCCCTAAACACTCAACAACAGTTGTTCAGTATCTCATTAACAGTACTATTTTATCCTTGGTTCATATTTCCTCTTTCTATTACTTGGAAGAAAAGAAAAAATACTGTTTTTTAGGTACCTTGAATTGCTAGTTAGTTACAAAGGGAGCAAAACTACTTCTGTATGAGTTGGTGATAAATTTTCTATTGATGTTATTAGTTTTAGGAGTGAATTCTACAAACCTGGTACTGTCCAATGAACTGAGAATGGATTGTACATGCTCAGTAAATACTTGTCCTATGTGCTTTTAGAAAAGAAAAAAAAAATAAAAATCCATCTCTCACAAATATTTGGTGTTTAGTAAAAGCACTCTTGCGTATAAGTAAAAGGTTATACTGACAAAAAGCAGTATGTTGTGCTAAAATATAAGAGAATAAACCATTAGCTGTACTACAGCAGGACTTGAAGATACTGAGCTTAAAGGGAAAGTAGCTGTTAGCCAGCGTTCAGTCATTTTAGTTTGAAGCCAAGCTGGGCCATGGAAGAAATAAAGCCATGTATAATGTTGATTTATAATAACATCAGGTGAGTTGTTATCATTGTAAGAACTGTTATATCACCTTTGTCTGAAGGACCTCCACTGACCAGAAAGGATGAGGTGAGATGAACAGTGCTATATTGGCTTTATGGTATAGGAAGACTTCCCTGTGGCAGGGAATGATCATCTTTTGATTCAGCATAGTTTAAGATTCTCTAAGATGTACTGACATGAACTGGGGTGTAGCCCAGCTGCTCTGCTACATCCTGAAGCAGATTGGGAAAGCACAGGTGTACATGTAACAGTGATAGAAGACAAGAAATTCCTCCCCAGGCTGGAAAACCAGTTAGCTTTAAAGTAATGCAGGCAGAGGAGATTTTCTGTTTTCTTCCTGATAATACAGTGCAAGATCCAGGCACAGTCTAAACCTGATTGGTCGATTTCCCAGTTGTAAGGTGTGCATTATTTAGGTATTGCAAACTTTAGATTTGACCACTAAGGAAAAGCTGTTTAGATTATGGGTTGGCTTGTTGATTTAGTGCTGTTTACTTTTTTCAATTTAACAGAAAAAATAAAAGCTTTATATTTAGGAAGATACTTTCATGCTTAAAGCTTAACTTTTCCCATGGGGTCTAATGTGGAAGGAGTGTTTGAATGGTAAATTACAGCAATAAATTCTACAGTATATTTACTGTTAAGTATCATTCCTTTTTCCTTTAGAATTACTCGTGTTTAAACGTCTTTATTCAAGTTCTACAGTTCTCAGTAGATGTAAAAGGAAAAGGATTTGAGGTAGACATGCTATGAGAACTGGAGAAGACTTTGGTTGCAATATGAAGGCAAACTGTGTGAGCAATTAATATTCAGTGAGGCTGATGATAATTTAATTCAACTAATTTAGGTAACAGTATCTCATTTTCATTTACACTATGCATATAAATGCTATTTTCATCTCTATCGTGGTTCATATTAGCTAATTCCTGCACAACTACAGTTGCTGACAGTGAGAAAACATTGTCTTTGCTCTTACAAGTACTCTTTGAAGTCTACAGAGCAACACTGGCACAGACTGTTAGTAATAATTGAAATTACTTTTCTGAAAGTAACTTATCTCCTCCTAACACACCTTATATTTTTGTCTGCTGTAATTTTCTTTCTTGTGGCCCCTGCTGGAAATACAAAGAAAGCCTTAGTGAATAAGTATAGAGTGCAGGATTCATTAAAAGCCGTTTGAAAACTGTGCAGAGGTTGTGCCAGG
This sequence comes from Actenoides lindsayi, assembly GCA_025331215.1. Lineage (NCBI taxonomy): Eukaryota > Metazoa > Chordata > Aves > Coraciiformes > Alcedinidae > Actenoides > Actenoides lindsayi. The sequence continues at coordinate 31,591 of WTSP01013698.1, read as the reverse complement.
AAACGCACACAGAATGAATATTGATTTGTAATGGGTGCTGGGAGTGTGAGAATGATACATTTCAGAAGAAGTTTGCCTTTGATTATTTAAAATATTCCCTCTGCTTTTACTGACAAAAAAAAAAAAATCTGTCTAGAACTGTGTATTCCTGCAGGACTGTGAAAAATCCTCTATATTTTTAAACAGTTGTTAGAAATATATTAGCAGGAATGTGCTTATTAAGGGATGATAACTATAATATCTTTTCAGTAAGAAGGCAGCAGGCAGATTTCTGGTTTTCCTTCTGTGAGATTAAAAACAGAATGCTCCTGTTAGAATATATATTCAAGAGAAAAGGACTATGAGGGTATTTTTTTCTTTTTTTTTTTTTTGGTGGTGTGTGGCTTTTTAATTTTTTGTGTGTATCTGTGCGAATCTCAGGTGTGTCCTAAATCTGACTAAAATAAGTCTATCCATTTTGTCTGCTCTAGGAGTCCACATAAACTGCAAATTTTAACAATCAGAGAAACTACAGCAATTAGAAAAAAAGAGCAGTGAAGTAGATGAATAGGGTACAGAATATGTTGCTGTTGTTCAAGTTTCTAAGGAATGTTTGTCCTTTCTCCTCCCACGTTCCTCAACCTGGAAATCAATTTAAAAAAAAAATAATACCACATACAGATGAAATTCAGATTATTATCTCAGAGTATAAATCAGTATATTTTTCATTACTTCCTTGCTCTTTCATGCTCTCTCTGAACCTGTAAGCCTTTGTGTTCCGGGCAGAATTTAACAGAATTTCAGGCAGAAAGGGCCCACAATTTTCAATCCTAGAACAAGATGTCACTGCTTACCAAGGGCCATCATGGGATATCAGGAGGAGTCAGCGAAGAAGAATGGAACTGAGGCAGGTTGCTTTCATTTTAGCTGACTGCTCAAATCACTAACCTGCTACTGAATGGGGAGTATCCCCTTACCACCATCTTATCTTAAATATATAAAGTGTGGCTTCTACTTTTTTCTGTGCAGTATGGTCTGATGGATCTGCTTAGTTAATTGATTAAACTGTGCTTTGATCTTATTTTAATATTTTCCTACTGTTTTTTGTGGGAGTTGAGCTGAAAGAGTCAGATTTTTCTGGATTTTTTTTTTCGATGATTATTGCTTCTAAAGGAGTCCATAGCATGAAGAATCATTGTGAAATAATGTAACTTTCTACGGCTTTCCACACCATTTTTGCATAACCATCTGATAAAAATGAGGTACCTAGTACAGACTAATGGGAGACAGTTAATTATTTGCAGATATCTTTGATTATTAATTATGTACAGACTTTATGATGAACTCGTTATTTACAGTTAAGTATCCCTTGATGGATTCCTGACTTATACCTAGTTACAACAATTGCTGAAAATATTTTTGATAAATTATTGCAGAATACTTACTATGGTCTGTGCTTAACCTTGTCTAAATATTGTGAAAATAAAATAATTAAAGTTTAGTCAAATACATATAAGTATTAAAGATGCTGTACTTCCATAAAGTAAATTGGCACCATCCAATGTTTAAATACTGACTGCAGATTTGAAGAAATGATCTGCCTTTGCTCTGTGAACAGTAACTGCAACATGTGTCTAGTACCTATTTTCCTGATTTGGAATATGAAACGCTCTGCTTCTTAGAAAGTGAGGTTTCAGTTATGGGACAAAGAATGAATATATATATATATAATACCAGGATTATTTCATTATGTTGATATGTTTTTTAGTTACTGATGTGTATAACTCATGCAAAATATTTTTAAAGAGTATGAGATTTGCTAAGAGAGACTCAGTCCAGGCTGCATGTACAAACCTGTGTGTGTGAAGATTTACTAACTAGAAAGCCAGTTGTCCCCTTGTACATCTCATTGGATATCTGCTTTTCTTCAGAGTCCAGAGTCAGTGGCTGCCTTTTGAAGGCAACGTACAGACCTAAGGCTGTGGCCTAATTTCAGACACTGTATTGTCATTAGCCCTCTATACTTAGTTTCTCCCAAATGCATGTTAGACTTGTGTGTTTTTTCCACCTGTTCTTAGTAGTATGCTTTAAGAGATACTCTATGGTGGTATGTTGACCCTGAGCAGTAGTACTTGAGATAGTGACAAGTGTGAACACTTGGCTCTTTGACATTATTCATCTTATATTATTTTAAAACAGATTACCATGTTAAGTCAGTGGCCCTAGTTTTCCTCTGTAAGACATCTAGGGCAGGCAGCCCATCCTGTTTGCATGGCCTTGCTGTGCATGAAATGTTTCCACATGCTTCCAATTTTTTTGCTACCCAAAATGTAAACATGAGTTTTAAAGAATGGGATCTGTACTGCCTTACTTCTCATTGGTCATTTATTTCAAAGGAAGCCAGAGTAAAACTCTACTAAATCGGAAGTACAGCCTTTTGTTTTCCATTTGTATGGATGTAGTTCACTTTATAAAGTGCTGTGTGGTGTAGAGTCATTTGGTAAATACTGATGTGCTCCAGCACTGACGAGCTCCTGTTTTGACTCCCAGAAACACCAAGTGATTTATATACACTGTCACTAGAATTAGCATTAGTAATGCTTCCTTCCTCACTGCTCTGAGAATTAAGTTTTCTGGCTTTTAGGTTTAAAATGCAACGAAGTAGGAACTGTATTGAACAGCAGTATGAATTTTTAGGTACTGAAAACAGTGTGTCAGCAGATAGTGGTTGGAGAGCAAATTCCACCAAAACTATGATAGTGGCTTTATTAATGGGTTTTTTTCCTAGCCAGCATTGCCCCTTCATAATTTAGTTTTCTCTCAGTTATGTACACATTCATTATCGAGAGAAGTCTTATTATTCCCCCTCATAAATTAATCCCAGTTACAGTAATTCTGTTTATTGACTGGTTTTGTCTGGAAAATACCAAAACAGAAGCAGTGGAAATAGTTCAAGATGATTGTCATGCTATTGCAGAATCAAACAGTCTGCATTGATGAAAATAGATGTTTTATATATAAGGAAGGCACATTGCTCGCTCCATAAACTTCATTTTTTACCATATACTCACTGAAACTATAACTTCCCTCCATGTATCTTCAGTGGCAGATTCAGACCAATTAGTTCATGGACACTGTAAGAAAAAATTTCACAAGCAGATTCCTGCTTTTTTTGGTTTTCTCAGTTTTAGTTTACTGAGTTTATTTTGAGATCCTACATTTTTAAAATGTCTGGGAATCTGTTTGCTAATCTCAGGTTGCTTGCACAGCTATAAAGGAATTCAGGATTGCAAATTCGTTTATTGAGACAGTGATACTCAGATGTTTTCTTTAGGGAATATCCCTCGTCTTTAGAATAAAGTTTATTTTCTAATGCTAATTTCTGCCATAGGATTTTACTTCCAGAGAGTGCCCTATTTTACCGATACTTTCTTTTTTATATCTCTTCTCACCAAAAGTGGCAGTTGTTATTCCCTACAGTACCACTACAACAAAACTTACTGATAGCAGGACTTTTATTTCTCATTACATGTTTTTCTGCTTTTCAGATATTGCTTTCCGAAACATATTTTCTCAGTGTGATAACTGAAGTACTTGTCAGTGGTTTATAGAGAGAAAAAAAAAGGGATTTTGCTAGAAGGGGAAAGCCTTGGCTTATTGTTGCTTTTGCTTGCCATGAATACTCTAAGGAAAATTTCCAATCAACTTGTGAATGGGAACAGTGCCCACATAGCAGATGGTTATGACTGTAAGCATACAGAAGACCATGTCTGTGCATTAAATCTGTTTACTGAGGGCAGACTTCCCAGGTTAAAATTTCATGTATCGGCAACTTTTGTGCAATGACTTGAAAGGACATGCTACAATTAGTCATCTCCTAAAGAATTCTGATTTTGATAAGCAATAATATTTTTCTTGTGTACACGAGAATCTTCCATGAAGATAAACCAAACTATTTTGTTTTATTGCGTATGGGTTAACAAGGATTTTAAAGAATTATTTTAAGATTTCTTACATGAGAATTTTAAATAAGACCAAAAATATGTAAATGTGTTATCTAACAGAAGATAAATTATTTCATAAAATTAACATAGCTCCTTGTGCCTAAATTGTCATAGAGTTAATACTTGAAAGTGAGTTCCATTGGTTCCCCAGATTTTTTTTTTCTTGAATTTTTTTTTTTTCCTGTTGAAAGACTGTTCTATAACCAAATCCTATAATGCTTATCTGTATTACAAGATTACTGTAGTGGAGCTTGCTCACATGGATACATTTGCAGAATGTCCCTGTTGGTTTGCTTTATTACAGGCTGTTCCTCTGTTGCTTCTTATGGGACAGACTTTTATCATTCTCATTTATTTCACCGTACAATTGTGTCTGTTGATAAAATCAGCAAAGAAGTCCAGGGTAATCTGTTCTAGATACTTGATCTTGAAGCACACATGAATGTATAATTTGAAATAAATATAGATATTAAATCTACTTAGCAGTCCTGGTCAAGTGAAATAATCAATAGGTGGTCTCAAAAACCTTATGAAAAAAAATTAAAATTTGGAAACTGACTACATTGTTTGAATAAGTACAGAATAGTTAATTAATTTTTTTTAAATATGAGTAGAACTAGTGTCCCTGTACTTTCAAATACATGAAAAGTATAGCTAGGAAGATTAAATGAAATTTCTTATCAGATTATAATTAAGGTCAAAGCTATACTATTTGAATAACAGCAATACTGAAAGCATTATTAAAAAGATTTTTACTATTAACATCAGTGGAAGACATAATACTTTACAAAATTGTTGCTCTTCAGCTCCTCTGTAGTTTCGACCTTTTTCAACCTGGGCTGTTGCAATTTAAAAAAAAATAATAGTTGAATATATGTATTATTATTGTTATTCAAAAGTTTAGATGTTGAAGGCTGTAAACCTCTGTTTTATTGAAATCTGGAGAAAAAACCCTGAAAATATTTTGCTTATTTATTACTTTAGGAAATGGAGACAGTGTCAGCTACTTTCTTATATATTCAATATTATCGATTTTCATTCTTCTTTATGCTGATGAGAATGTCATCTTTTAGGAAAATGGAAATCTCAGTGCTTCTTCAGATCTTGTATTCTTTGGAAAATATTTAAGTATCAACACTTTGAGACTCCAAAATAGCTTGGTTCCTGCCAGGAGGAGATTATTGTGTAAAGAAACTTAATCTGTGGGAGGCATTTTTTTGAGAGCCTCATTCAAAGCACAGACTGGTTTTATTTTGGATTACAGAAACCTCTGCAAGTATTCCACTGGGCAGAACATTTGAGTAAAACTGTTATGTTTTTTGGATCTGTTACAGAGACTTAGCAGAGATTGGTTGACTTCAGAAAGCAGATGCTTAGGCATAAAATACTACTATCTGAATAAAGATGGTAAAATCTTGTGCCTAGATAATTGAGTGACCTAGAGAATGCATTATTTGTGTGCAGACAGGGTTTTCTATAACCTTATTTGCACTTCAATATAGAAAAAAAACATATTTAGCATTTGAATTTTGCAGAATAGCATATGCAATCTGAAGAGGTAGGAGGGATGTGATTTCAGGTACATAATTGTTCCATTTTTGGTAGGATGTAGAGCCAAGCATTTCTGACTTAATTTTCAAATTTTTTTCCTTCTCCTGCTTACAATGCAAATATATTGTGAACTGATTCTGTCCTATTGTCCTCTATAGGAAATGCTTGTTCTGAAAGTGTCTTGCAAATGATTCTGTGTACAGTTGCTCCATAGCAAGCAGCATGTTCTACATTTTTACATTATATGGATTAGAAACTAAAAGAAATACTAGCAAGGCTTCCCCACCCCCCCACCTTGGTTTTTTTAGTATGTTAATCATTAATACCTAATTACATTATACAACATGTAGTCTGGACTACAACATAATTATTTAGCTTCAAGTAAAAGTTTTATCAGTTTAGCAAGCTATTTACATTTTTACTTGGTTTAAATGAATTAGCCATATCTGCTTGTTCACGTTTTTGTATTTACTCACAAATCTTGGTCTAAACAAAAATACCTCTATGATCTTAGCAGCATTCAGCATGAATTTAATGACATCAGCAATGCTTAGTACAACTATTATAGCCTAAAGTAATTTGAATAATAGAATACCATTTAGTCTAGAGGAAGCCCTTTGTAGCAGCACTTGCTTTTCCAAAGGAAAACAGTGAAAATTCCAAATGTTATGTTGATAAATGTTTTGTAAAACCTGCTGTTCCTATTGCATGTGTGTGGATAAGGCATCTAGATACTGACATTCTCTTAATGTTACAGACACTGACATTCTCTTAATGTTATATATAGCTGCAGCAAAAATCAAACGATAAGTGCACTCAAGCACACAGAATGTTAAGTGTTTAAGATGGCAGATTAGAAAGAGATCTATGTACTCGGAGGAGAAATAGCCTTTAGGGGTGTTCACAGTAAGAAGAACCCCAGAGAGCAGATGAAAGCAGGTGTAGAGATGACAGAGAAATTCTTCTTTCCATTGAAGATGTTGAGAGTTTAGTTCAAGGGATTGCAGTTTCCATCTATTCATTTGTGTCTTTTCTTTTACTTCTGCTCTGATTAGAAAGTATTATAATAAAATATTTAGTTGGGAAAAGATGCAAATTAGGTCATCTGCCATAGTGACCTTCTACATATGAATAAAATTTCACAAGAAAATACCCAACAAAGGGAAAAAAAAAATTCCAAAACCTGCAGTTATAAACTGGGGGGGGGGAATTCTGACCAGACAGAAACCTAGAACATCTGCCAAGATAACACTTAAACTAGACTATGACACTTTTTGATAAAAGCTTAGTAAAATATATACAATACATGGAGAAGGAAGATATTTGTTACCATATACAGTAATAAACAATGCCTAACACATTTATTTGCCTGAAGAAAACCAAGCTGAGTGACACCAAGCTGAGTGGTGCAGTTGACACACCTGAGGAACAGGATGCCATTCCCTGGACAAGCTCAAGAAGTGGGCCCCTGTGATCCTCATTAGGTTCTACAAGGCCAATTGTGAGGTCCTGGACTTGGGTTGGGGCAATCCCTGGGATCAGTACAGGTTGGGGGATGAAGGGATTGAAAGCAGACCTGCAGAGAAGTCTATAAGGAGGAAATGATTTACGATGAGGGTGGTGAAACACTGGCACAAGTGGGCCAGAGAGGTGGTGGTTGATACCTCATCCCTGGAAACATTCAAGGTCAGGTTGGACAGGGCTCTGCTTGTTGCAGGGGAGTTGGACTACATGAACTTTAAAGGTCCCTTCCAAGCCAAACCATTCCATGATTCTGTTCTATGATAAAAATAATCTCTCATGCTCCATCAGCTTCTTTAGCCATTTCACTTTAATCATGACGTGACTTAGAAGTTCATCTTTATTTAGTCCCCCGTTTCAGCTGCTGTGATGTATCAGACTGAGGAAATAACTCAGGCCATAGCATATTCTAGCTACTGTTTGGAGTCATAAGACTTCAGTTATCTTCTAAATATTTAAATGCATTTTAAGTAAACTTAAGTGAATTGTTCTGTATGCACATGCAAGTTTTAACATAGTAATTGAATTACCAGTATTTACAGTAGTGTTCCAACAGAAATTCTCCCAGACATTCCTTTCAGAGAGACTCTAAACCTATTGTATCTTTTCTCTCACAATGGGTTTATTTTCTAAAATACATATTTACATAATGTTCAATATGTATTTTTTATGAAGTTCACCATTAGTAAGAAACAACACATACATAGGAAAGTTTTTCATGTTTTGAGAAAGGTCCATGTTCCTTGTAATGAAAAGAAATACTTAAGGCTAAAGATTTTACTACTTCTGACTAATGGCAGTATCATGAGAAATAACCTCATCTTCCTTGCATTAGCTTTCTAGGGTTGCTTGTGTGAACACAGGCCCAGAGAGTGGTAGTCAAATGGAGTTAAATCCAGCTAGTGGACGGTCACAAGTGGTGTTCCTCAGGTGTCAGTGTTGGGACCATTTCTGTTTAACATCTTTATTGACGATCTTGATATGGACATAAAATGTATCATCAGTAAATTTGCAGATGACACCAAGGTAGGAGGGAGTGTTGATCTGCATGAGGATAGGGAGGCTCTACAGAGAGTATTGGATAGATTGGATCGATGGGCCAATGTTAATGGTATGAGATTCAGGAAGGCCAAGTGCTGGGTCCTGCACTTGGGCCACACAACCCCAGGCAATTCTACAGGCCTGGAGAAGCGTGGCTGGAAAGCTGTCTGGTAGAAAAGGACCTGGGGGTTCTAATTGACAAGCAGCTGAATATGAGTCAGCAGTGTGCCCAAGTGGCCAAGAAAGCCAATGGCATCCTGGCTTGTATTAGAAATAGTGTCAGCAGCAGAAATAGGGAGGTGATTGTCCCCCTGTACTCAGCATTGGTGAGGCCTTACCTTGAGTACTGTGTCCAGTTTTGGGCATCTCAGTACAAGAGAAATATCGAGGTGCTGGAGCGGGTGCAGAGGAGAGCAGTGAAGCTGGTGAAGGG
>WTSP01013698.1:11736-22962 GCA_025331215.1 Actenoides lindsayi | reverse complement strand
GGGAGGTGATTGTCCCCCTGTACTCAGCATTGGTGAGGCCTCACCTTGAGTACTGTGTCCAGTTTTGGGCACCTCAGTACAAGAGAAATATCGAGGTGCTGGAGCGGGTGCAGAGGAGGGCAATGAAGCTGGTCAAGGGCCTGGAGAGTAAATCTTATGAAGAGCGAGTGAAGGAGCTGGGTCTGTTTAGTTTGAGGAAGAGAAGTCTAAGGGGAGACCTCATGACTCTCTACAAGCACCTGAAAGGACATTGTAGAGAGGTTGGTGCTGGTCTCTTCTCTCAGGTAATTAACAACAGAACAAGAGGGAATGGATTCAAGCTGCAACAGGGTAGGTTTAGACTGGACATTATGGAAAAAAATTTTCATAGAAAGAGTAGTCAGACACAGGAATAGGCTGCCCAGGGAGGTGGTTGAGTCACCATTCCTGGATGTGTTTAAGGGTTGCTTAGATGTGGTGTTGGGGGACATGGTTTAGGGGTGAACTTTGTAGAGTAGGGTTAATGATTGGACTTGATGATCCCAAGGGTCTTTTCCAACCTGAATGATACTATGATACTACTATGTGTGTGATACTGCTTCATGGCTGTTACAGAATGCTATTAGCCAGTGCAGGAATGGTTACACCAAGAGGGTGTAATAGTCACATTGTTGATGTGGCCCAGGTTCCCAGCCGATCTCCTCGTGTGTGTTTGCTGTAAATTAGGATTTTTCTTATTGTTGACATCTCAGATTTTCTACATTAGCCTTTTCAATACTGACAAAATCCCATTTCCATCCATTTTCAGCCACACTAACAAATGGCATAAACATTGTTGGAAAAGAAATTGCTTTTCCTAAAATTTCTTTCAATGATTCCCTACGTTGTACATTGTAATAGCAAACAGGAAATCATCATCCACACTGCAGGAACTAAGCAACTCAGCAACAGGAGGAAGCCATAATTTACTGCAAGGCAAGGAACAAAATTACCTATCGCTTGCCAGGCTTGTATCTTACAAGTAAAGAAGGAAGAGAAGAGCATAGTTTGTTACTATTTTTGTATAATGTATGTATAATGCAGAAAAATATAGATTAACAGTTTTAGGTTAATGATTGGCCTTGATGATCTTAAGGGTCTTTTCCAACCTAAATGATTTCATGATTCTAATAGATTGCTACAAATAGAAATAATCTTGTAATGGAGCTTAATAAAATTAGTCAAATTCTGATGTTAAGCTTTGGATTTCCCTGCTTAGAGATCATCAGATCTGAGTTTTTTGTTCAGTATACACTCAGAAAAAAAGGCTGGACAGTGAAAAGACCCTCATGCAAGCTAATGGAGGAAGAGTTTTCTTTACTTCCTGTGTGGATGCTCTGGATGGCTTACAAGCCAGCATGCAGTGCTCTAACAGTTTCTTGGTGTTTTGGAGTTTACTATTATTATTATTATTATTACTATTATTATTGGGTTTACATATTCTCACTGCCAAAACCTTGGTGGCCATGCATATGCAGATGGTCTTGATAACTTAGCCCAGTCATTTCTGAATGGCAGGTCTCAGGGCTTTGCCCTTGAGGTAGTATCAGCAAGTCTGTTCTTTCCAGAAGTTAACTTTGATCATGCTCGGTTTGGTTGTAGTTTAGTCACTGTATTACAGGGTTTCTGGGATATAAATAAGCAGAAGCGTTATTGCTGAAGGCATAAGAAATATTTACTGATTTGGTTTATTACTGCTAGTTAGAAGCCTCATGCTTGATGAAGGCTAAAGCCTTAAAAAGGCAAACAGTAGCAGCTGGCAAATCCAAAGAAGAAAGAGAAATTTGTATTTGAGCCTTTAAAAGAGGAAGGGCAAGAGGAAGTAAGAAGGGAGATCTCAAACTGTTTTTAAAGATAGGGAGTAGGAAAATATATTAGTGGTAATTGACTGGAAAGAATGAAAAATTAAAAGTAAATGGCTGCAGAAATGGCATTATTCCTTAACATTGCCCAGGAGCCTATGTGGAAAAGAAGAACCGGAGGGGAAAGAAACTTTAAAGGATTGATCTCAAAGGGAAAGAGCAATCTCTAGTATGTAGCAACACAGCATATAGCAATAGCAACACTAAAACACAGGTGAGCTTCAGATAAATGAAAGAAGTGGAGCACAGGACAAAATATTCATACCTACATGAGGAAAGATACAAATTTATGTACCCAAAGTTTTTTTTTAAAGATGAATGGTAGCAGAGCACAGCCAGAAAACAGACATAATGGTGATAATTGAGAAGTCGGATATAGGATTGCTATTTGCTTCCTGCATTCAGGTTTTTTCAGATGATAGGAAAGGATAGCTTCACATTACCACTATATGTATATACTCTGTGTTTGTGTGTATGTATATGTAGATATACACATGTGTGTGTATACATGCATATGGAGATTTGGCTATGGGTCCAAATCTGCTGCAAATGTGGGGTGTTTGTTGTTTTTTTATTACAATTATACACAGGTATTTGTTTACCATGGTTGTATTTCATTCACTTGTGTGAATGCTTCCCTCATCCGTGTCCTTACGTTGTGTTTTTAGAATAATAAGGGAAACAAAATGTTTGTAGTTTAAGGTGAATTTTAAACAGTTTGTCAAAGAGACTATGTGGCATAATCCTGAAACAAATAAATGTGTATGCTGGAAGACTGAAGAGCTCTTTCTTATTTTAGATGTTTCTTAAATGCCACCATAAATTGCCACTGTTTCCCACAGCCTGCTTTCCAACATTAAGCTGGCAGAAATGTAGGCTTGATATTCTATCTCTTCTCCTTACAAATGTAAACCACACCGCTCAGAACATGCACACATGAAACTCCTGTGAGTTCATTGGTCTAAGATTTAGAACCTAGGCCTGGTAGCAGATCTTTTACAAATAGACAATTACTCAAATAACGTATCTAATGTCAACAACTATGCAATAGCTATGTGCTTGATGGAGCTCTATTGAGTCAGAAAGTATCATCGCTAATTTCAGCAGAACTTAAATAAAACTCTTACATACTTGGTCCATGTATTATTTTAGGTGGTGGCATTTCCAACTTGTCAAGTTTTAGGTCTTCAGCTAGTAAGTAGCACTGAAATAATCATTCCTTTTGTTTTGCATGCTAAAGAGAATCAGAAGGGGAGCACGATGATATTCATTGAACATGAATGTTTCAACAAAAGAGAATATCAGCAAAGATAGATTTTTGAGACTGGTAGAATATTTGTATTTTTACTCTGCCTCTTGGTTACGTATTAAAAGTTGATATAATGAAATAATTCAGCCATGTAGAGGTGTGCAACTTTTAAATATTATCTTACTTGTTGTATGTGGGGTTTCTGTTCCATATATTGGTGCTGCTCACTTTCTCTGTAGCCTTCATTGAAAACATAATACCTTAAAATAACTGATTTAAAATATGTCCCTCAAACAAATAAAGAACTGCATACTGCTATGCTTTTTCAGGACTTTGTGCTGTCTGTGTAAGGTCATAATCTTCTTTTACCTTTGATACCTCTTACCTGTCCTACCAGTGGTATGCCTTGTTCTTGTCTTTTCCTGCGTTGCCTCTGGTTTTGAAGAGTGCAATGGGGACTGATAACCTTTTAATACAGATTTAAGAACAACCTATGCAAATAGATTTTTGGAACATAGTTCTCTGGCTTTTTGTTTTCTGTCCACAAGAAAATGGCCTTCAGGTCTTGTATAGCAGTCAGAATGATTTCTGGCAACCTTCTCGTTCTCCTTAGGGCCTTCTCACTGATGAGATGCAGTCCACCATAAATGCATTCTCATCAATGTGTTTACGCATAGAGGTGTTGGAAGCACTTGGTTGTGTCTAGTGTATGAATCACTAAATACATAAACAGGTTCAGGTTTATAACTCTACACTTAAGAGTATCATGGTGCTTGATACACAGTGCACTCTATCTGAATGTCACAGAATATGGTGAATATATCTGTAATACCAAGGTTGGGATTTCTTATGTACCAGAGTTTTAAATAACTTTAGGCTTCTTAATTAGGATTATTGGATATGGAATGGGTATCCTTGAAATACATAAATTATCCTGTGAAATAGTCATACAGATAGGAGGCATAGGATTATGTCTTCTTACCAACTTGAATATTTTACTGCAGCTCGTGTGTCTTGGAGACATATTGACTCTTTAGCAAGTAACACAATTTCCAAAGTGTTTATTCGTGTTACTATTGTTAATGAAGCCATCTTCGGTAGAGTCAATGGAAAAACTCTTCCTGCTATCAGCGGATTAAGTATTTCAGTCAGCGAAACTGCCAGCCATCACTGTTCACAAGGTAACATTTTCTCTCAACTTTAGTATTCTCCATACAATACCTTTGCTGAGCATGCATGAACTGCTTTTTTATTTTTATTTTAAGTGCTTTGTTTTGTGTCAAGGAAATATGCCAAGACTGTAAAAACTAGAGTAGGAGACCAATAACTTATTTTTTTCTTTTGAAATGGAAGTGATGAATTTAGATAATATTCAAAGAACCTTCCTCTACATATCTACCTTTTTTTATAGCTAAAAGGATCAAGATAACATTTCTTCGCAGTTATGCCTCACTTTTAGAACTAGAAGAAAACAGTGTCTTATGATGTTTCTCAGGCTAAAGCATTGGAAGGTATTCCTTGAATAAGTGTGCAATTTTTTTAGCATTCCATTTAAGCAAATGTGAAACTTAAATAACAACTGTGGCTATATAAAAAAAATGAAAAAGTGAAGGGAAGATCCATCCTCGGACAGTTTGTGCTACAATCTACACAGTTCTATAAACCGCAGAAGAAAAGCCTGATATCTCCTAAAACAAACCCCTACTTCTTGATTTTACTCTTTGCTATTATTCATGATCAGTCTTCAGCTGTTTGCATGCCAGGTGAGGCATTATAAGCTATTTTACTTATGGACTCTTATGATTTAATATGTGGCTGTGATGGGGTAGTCTGAGTTTGGTTTGGGAATTTTAACAGAAAGAAGATTATTTCATGTAAATGTTAAGTAAACTTTGGATTGCGTACTGTTAGTTTGATTTAAAGATTGTATAACACGGGCAAAGAAGGTCTTGTGAATACCATAAGCATAGATTATCATTTGCTCTGGCCATCATGCTTGGATCTCCTGGGGAATATTCCCTAATGTTTGATAATTTGTTAATTAATTGAATTTCTAGTGTCGTCCTTATTTTTGGACCAAATAATTCAAGTCAATCTAAGCAAATGTATTACCATATAATTATTTTTCTGCTCACTGGAGGTTCTGTCTGAATACAAGTAAAATATTCCTTACTGTGAAGGTGACTGAGCACTAGCAGAGTTTGCCCAGACAGGTTGTAGGACATGGTGCTGAGCAGATGAGCCAGCTGGAGCAGCAGGTTGGACTAGGTGGTCTATAGATGGTCTTTCAAACCTCAGCTATTCTGTCATTCAGTGGTACTGGAAATGTATAAAAAAGGGAAATTATTTTTAATATTTAGATTACTTTGATTTGTCAGTGGAAAATGTTTATTTTGTAATCCTCTACACAAGAAATTTCCTGGTTCAGCTTTTTCAGTCCCTAGAAGAACTGTCTTTCACTATCAAAATCTTTATAGAACTAAGCTATATTAACAATAGGTATTTGGCTAGAAATTAGTAGAAGTAACAGAGTATGTATGGTGGCAGAGTTTGAATTGTCTAACAAAGGAATCTTTTCCCAGGGAATTTTTTACCATATATTGTTTTGTTTTCTTCATTCTACATAGTAAACAGTCTTCTTGGAGAATGTCCTTTTCCAGCAGCCTACTTGTTTGCAAACCTCACGGCTTCAGCAGCTTTGTTTTTAGTAACTCTCCCACTCTCAAGCTGTAATGCTGAATGGATTTTACTAGGGTGATTTGTAGTAACTGTTATTTCTGCAGGCACAGGAATAGTGTCTTGTAAATGGAAGTGGGACTATAACTCCTGGTTGTGAGGGTGCTGCAGAATACCAGTAATAGACAGTTTGGGGTTACAAGACACTAAAAGAAACTTTGATTTTTATGTGCTGACTTACCTCAGTTTATCTATGTATCATAGTCAGCAGTAGGGTAATTTGAATATAGTTTGGCTTTGTCAGTCATAACAAAGGAAATATATAGAAAGAAGCACATGTCTATGTAAATTGGTTAGCAATATATAGGTGATTCCAGCTAGGGACTGCAGAATGAGAACAAACCCTCATCTGTGGAGACGTGAAAGGCACTGCAGGAACATATATTGTCTTGCTACTTTGTGAGGGAGACAAAACTGATGCTGTAACAGAAGTAACAAGGTGCACAAGTACTGTGAGGGTGTAGATTAATGTCATTCTCATTTTGATTAAAAAGGTTCCTTGAATTTTGAACATGATGCTAGTAAGAGCTGGAAGGCCAAATAAACCTTGATTAAGTTGAAAGACTCAACAGTGAGTAGTTGTAACGTGTACCACAAATCATGATTTCACAGACACATTTGTATTTAACTAAACCATAACAAATGAAGCACTAAACCTACAAAAGGCTGTAGGTTCTGCTATGGGTGATTAAAGCAGTAGCATCTAGTGCTTCCTACCTTGTTGGAGTATCACCTAGCCAATCATCTGCAAGACTGTACCACAAGAATTAAACTTACCTGGGGGTAGAATCAATTATGCAGTTAGCAAAGCTGAGCATTAGGATATGTAATCATTAATTTGAACCACTTATGATCATGACATTGATCGTTCTGGAGAACAGCGGTGACCATGAAGTGGTTGATTTGACAAAGGTGGAAGATTGAGTCATTACACAGAACAGATACTAGCAGTTTTAACTAGCAACCAAAAAATGAGTATCTATGTATGGCATGGATCAGATCAAGGGGAATTTAGTTTTCTGAAAACTTGGTTTAGGAAAATTGCACCTTCTTATTCTGGTCTCTTTCTACTTTTTCTTCTGCTAGCTGCCTTGAATCTTTTGCTTTGTCTTCCCTATTTTGCTGTTACACTTTGTTTCTGTCTCTTATATTTATCTGACTTTTACCATTAAGGTTCTTCAAAGTTGTTTTCTTAGGTATGTTGGCATTATATTGTCTATGAAGTGTTTCCATGTTTTCATTACTTTGATGGTATACTAATTTGATTATATATAGCTATGTATAGCTAAAGTTAGTAACTTTCATAAATGGGATATAAGAATCACAGAATCATGAAGGTTGGAAAGGACCTCCAAGATCATCAAGTCCAACCATCTACCTAACATTATCATGACCACTAAACCATGTCCTGAGATGCCATGCCTACATGTTTTTTGAACACCTTCAGGGATGGTGACTCCATTGCCTCCCTGGGCAGTCTCTTTCGATGCCTAACAGCCCTTTCAGTATAGAAATTTTTCCTAATATCTAATCTAAATCTCCATTTGTGCAACTTAAACCCATTTCCTCTCATCCTATTGCTAGTTACTTGGGAGAAGAGACCAACACCCACCTCACTATAACATCCTTTCAGGTAGTTCTAGAGAGCAATAAGGTCTCTCCTCAGCCTCCTCTTCTCCAGACGAAACAACCCCAGCACCCTCAGCTGCTTCTCTTAAGACATGCTCGCCAGACTTTGTTGCCCTTCTCTGGACCTGCTCCAACACCTTACGCTGCAGTGCCCAAAACTTGCCACAATTCTCAAGCTGCAGCTCCCCACAGGAAAGAGAAAGCATTTTAACCACTTGAAAAAATGTCAAGATAGGTCTGAGTGTTATAATGAAAACTAGCAACTACCAGATGTGTAAGCAAAGATAAATTAAGACAGTATGCTACCAAACCTAAAAGAAACAATGTAAATCAAATAAGAATTGCATACATTAGTAGCAGCATTAGACTGTGATCAAATCAATACCAGTACACCAGATAATTAAATTTTAAGGGCTTGATTACACATAGAGATTCTGCTGATTAAATGTATCTGATTAATGCCCTGCATAATGCTTTTATTCCAAAGTAAGAGTACCTTTTTCTGTTAATCTTAGCTTATTTTGATAGCTCTGGACATTCTGTCTTTATGACATCTGCATACAGAATGTTCCAGTGAGAGTTAACAAAGTATATTGTGAATAGAGAAGAATTCAAAGAGGAGTTAGATTTCTGTTGATTGTAATCACAATCTACTGTTCACCCAACTAAGCAAAATCTATAAACTGGAATAGATGTTACATAATAATGTTTTGAGTCAATTAGCATTTTAAGTCAGTCTTTTCTTATATATATTTTATTATTATTATAGACTTTGGCTTTCTGGAAAGTTTCATTAGTACCTACATGACCATTACAGCACAGAATCTAAACTAAAACTGGTAGTACTATGTTTATCTCCTTAGGATATAAAAATGCAGAATACTTTTGTTTATGAACACTTTTGCAGTAGTAATTAAGGTAAAGCAAATATATGCGTGTATAAGTAAAATTAAAAATAAAACCATCCAACAAGTAAACTTGTTACGAATTGGAACCACATATGTTTTTTCCCTTGATCTGGGAGACATTGAGAACAGAAATTTCTTCTCTGTCTTCTATATACCATTCACTACTTTATCTGTCAGTCTTTTCATTCATCTCTTTCCAAAGGGAAAAAAAGTACTTTTTTCAATATTTCTTCAAATGAGCATTTCACTTTTTGGTAAGGGCACATAATTGTTTGGATTTTTATTTTCACTTTCTATGCATATTGGTTTCGAAACAAGCAAGACTTTAAGTAACTTCTCCCAGACTCACTGAAGTCATTATCCTTGGATCATGTTTCAAATTTTTGTTTCAGTTACTCCAGTTATACAAAGCAGTTCTTCACTTCATACTTTTAAAAAAGATTCTGATTAAATACCATTAAGTTTTAATGCATATATGTGTGTTGAAAAAGAAGTAAATAAAATTCAGCATCAGTTAAATCTCATACACCCAATAAGCAAAATTAAATTATTTAATTTTAAGAATGTTTAGTGTGGAATTAAGTTTACTAAGTTTGTTAGCTAATTCTTTTTTTAAAGTGTGGTAAATAAGTTGAGGGAAGGATCATCTACCTGACATTTGTTTTGCGGGCCTTTGCTTTTTTTTTTCCTTTCATGTGTTTTTCCTTTTCTCAATGAGGAATCTTGTTTGGCATAGCTATTTCAAAATCTGTAAGATTTCAGCGGGGTGTATCATGGTCTGAGATGCACAACATGGATTTCTACTAACCTTTGTCTACTTGCATGCAATTGGTGCTCATATAAGTTCCTGTGTTTATATAGTCAGGTTCTAGTGATCCCATGTTTCAGTGATGGGAATAATCTAAAAACCTAAGGCATGAAAGGTTTTTTTCTTTAAGTAGAACAGATTATTGCATTGGAATTATATTATTCTCAGAAATTTTTACTGTACATGGAAAATAACATTAAGATTTTTTCACTCTTCAGTTGTTTCTCTCCACTTTTTTTTTCTTGATAGGTAGGCTTTTTCTCTCTGACAGCAAACAAATAGTACTTGGCTAAGTCAAAAATGCTAAACAAAGGCTTTGATTAATTCAAATCTTTGAATTTTTAAGACTGTATTCCTGCAAAATAGGACCTCATTCCCTCAAAAGTTCCTGTTGGAAGGACTGTTTCATTTGTAAGCTGCTTGGACCATCTTGAGAGTGATGCACATTGTCAGCTGAGAACAGTGATTTTCCAAATAAAATGTGCAGAAGCATTATTTCAGGATTTTGACTTCTAAATGTTTTAACTAAATAATTCTTGACTGATTGTGCACTCTGTAATGACCCAAGATTATTTTAACAAATGTGGAAATAACGTGAGGGAAAAAAAAACCCCAGAATGACACCTCGAGAGTAATGAGAAACAAAAGCTTTAATTATAACACCATTTTAAGAAACAGTCTGTGCAGTACTAGCTATAGTTTTGAAAACTTCCTACTGGTTATTGTAACTGGATGAGGGAAATGGCAGGATTCGCACAGTGTGATGAACCGTTAGAGAAGTCTCATAATGCACATAAAGTTCATTTGTAAGGTGGTGAATCAAATCCTTTCCCCCTTGATTTGACATCGACTTGATACTCAGGTTCTCCAACGTGACACACAGGTAGTGATGAATGAGCTTCTTTTTCTGGGTGTTCATATTTGATTTATTATAGTTGGACAGTCTATGAAGTGTAGAAATATACAGAGAAGTGAGCATTACCAATACCAAACTCTCAAATACATATTTTGTGCATGTTTACATTTATTTTCCTCAATAATGCCTAAACTATATGTACATATATCATAACTTTTAAGATTGTCTTTCTATAATTCTTTTCATTTTACTTTACTTTTTATACTTTATTTTTTTATCTTTATACTAATTACAGTCCAATTACTATGCTTTTTTCCTTTGAAATGCATAGAACTGTTATCTGGCCTATCCACTGGTTGGCTTTTTGTGTGTGGTTGGCTTTTCTGGGAAGTGAGTTGTGATTTAGTGGGACTTCTGGATATTTTCTGGATCTGCTCAGAATAAGAAATTTACACTTCACATTTTTTCTTAGACACAATATTTCTATCTAGTAATTCTTGAATTGATACATGAAGTATTTTTATCCTGAGCTGGATAGACCAAACCATTGATTCTACTTAGCACTGAAGATTGCTTATGGACACAAAGTTCTGCATGATGACACAGAATCAAGCAGCTTGCAATCACAGATAAACACATATTTATTTATTAGTTTATTTTTACAGCACTCTTAAGAACCTTTATATATGTAGATGTGACTATAATAAATCTGACCTCAAGATTAATCCCATATCTCTGAATAAGTGAAGGTTAATCCCATACCTATGCATAAATGAAAGAAGTTGCAATGTGGCAGAGTATTTCTGGTTGCCTGGGTGGTGTGGGGGTTTTTTATGTGTTTGGTTTTAAACCTATGCTTAATAACAGTGGTTTGATCATCCTAGGAGGTTAGTGATGTGATCTTTACTTTTTTTTTCTTCCTGTTGGGAAACCCAGTGATAATGGGTGGGCTCAGAGTATAGAGGTGGTAGATAGATATTGTGTGAGTGTTCACAACTTTGTAAAACTTTTTTTTAATGAATAGTAAATAATTTCCTGTCTTTACCTTGTAAAAGATATGCATTCTTATTCTTTATTCTTCACAGAAGAAAAGATCTCTCTTGCCAGGCTCTCTTACTTTCAAAAACTTGAAGAAATAAAAGAAAAATTTATAATAGTAT
>WTSP01013697.1:0-38462 GCA_025331215.1 Actenoides lindsayi | reverse complement strand
GCCCCGCTCCACCAGGTCCCTGTCTCTGCTGTGCTGAGCACTCCCGAGCTGGCCCCAGCACTGCAGGGGGGTCTCTCAGAGGAGTGGGGTCCCCTGCCTCGACCTGCTGACCACAGTGCCTGTGGTTCTTTTCTACTATCGTGCCTTAACTGGAAATCACTCAAGTTCTTGTGCTGTGGAACTTTAATGTGTATAACCTTGAAGGTTTGGATCCTTTACTACTTGGGGAATTCGCCCTGATTTAGTTTTATAGCTAATCTGGAATAGCTCTATTCAGTGAGTTTATAGCTCATGCATTGGTTAAACAGAGTTGCAGCTTTAGAGCAAGTGCAGATGTTTGATAATTACTACTTTTAACTCCATACTATTTTAATCCAGTGTATGAGACTTAAAATAGAGCCTACCCACAAAATTGTGTACCAGCACCCTTACTGGAGAGCTGCGCTGAAAGAGATGAGTATTGAGAGGGACCTGCAGTGCTGCAGAGCAGAGCTGGGGGCAAAGAGATTGAGGTCAAGGAGGAGTGCAGTCACTGTAGCTTGAAGTGGGACCTTTCTGTGAGTGACCAGGGCTTGTCATCTTCCAGTCAGGGTGAGAATGGCCGTTAACTTCGGTTTCTGGTGTGCAGTGAGTTAGCCTGGCCTTTTCTATTGGCAAATCTCATACCTAAATAAAATCCATAATTCCTCCTTGACTGTTGTGTTTAAAGAGCCTGATAGCCTTTCTCTAAATGCGATTACATATTTTTGTTTGTTAATCCCAGCTGTAGTAGGGAAAACATCTGCCTGTCCTTTGACATGTGTTTATGAGCAGCTCTGGTGGAATCAGAGGAGTAACCTGTTTTCCCTCTGTGATATAAATTATTAAATACACAGATCTAAACAAACACCGTTCACAAAGGGAAGTTCTCCCCCAATCTCTTGACATTCCCTGCTGTTAAGGGTTTCCCTGACTTACAAGGCATCTACTTGATTGCTCATTTAGACTCCAGAGTATTTCTTTAGAAAGGCTTTAAGTTCAGGCACCTGCAGCTGGAAGAAGCAAACGGGGGGCCAGCTATAGTTAAAAGGGTGACGGTTACCGAGGTGGAGTGTGAAGCAGTGCTGAGAACATGAAACCAAGCTGGATGCCAGTTGTTTCCCCAGCAGATCTGTTTTAATACTGTGAATGACAGAAGGAGGGAGGACTGTTGATGTTCATTGCAGCCTAGGAATGAGGTGAACTCCTATAGTGCTCCCAAGGCAGTGAGAGGGCTGAAAGCAAGTAAGCCAGGGAACTGCCAGCAGTGAGGCAGGCAGGATTTCTCTGCTGCTGAGGCGAGATCCAGTTTATGCTCATGGTGTGCCTTTTTGCCAACCAGCACCCAGTTTTCTAAGCTCTCTGTGCCCTGATGGGGGACAGATATGTGTATGACTCTACAGACTTCAGAAGAATTTGTTTGGAACACCGTGTTGGGGAGCAAATGATACGTTAGCGGAAGTTAGGGTGGAAAAGGCTGTGATCACCTTGTTTGGGAGTAGCCTTCAAGCATTACTTTTTAAAAGAGACTGAAACTAGTGAGCTTGTGGATAGCTGATGAAGAATCAGGAGGAAAGGATTTTTATTTTTTTCTGGAGGTTAACTGAAGGAAATGAGAGTTTAGTTCCAGACACTGCTGTCCTTGCTGTTGCTCAACACAAGATCGAGAGGGTGTTTACGTAAATATGAAATTTTCTTCTTTTCACTTACTAGGAAGTCATTAAGAATTAATTCTATCAGGAACTTGTGGCCTTGATGGCATGTGAGGTGTGTTTTCCCCTCCTCCTTTTCCACTGCCCCAAGGTTTCAGGGAGTTTTCATTCACTGTTTTATTCTGGGTATTTTTGTATGTGTTACCTGTGCAGATCTAAGGCTCTGAGGGGGAGATTGTTCTTTCCGTATCTTTTTCTGGGCGATACAAACTCGTCACAGAAGATCCACTTAAATAAATGGTCTGCACAAGGGCTGCACTAGCTCTGTAGCTTGGCATAGCCGAGAGGGTCAGTTTAATCTTTCATGTAAACAAGGCTGGGCTGTATGCCCGTGAAAGGGAGTTTAACCAGGGTACCACTGAGCAGGTCAGTATTTTCTTAGCAAAGTGCTCTTGAACTCTTCAGCTGGAGCCATAGATGGATAAATGGCTCTCTTTAATTGACTAGAAGCACAAATTCAGAAGCAGCATTGTTGAGTAGTGGAGGATAGAACTGGTAGTGTGCTGATAAGCAGGAAGGTGCAAGTGGCTGTTCCTGTGCATGAGCACAGCTAGTCAAGATGTACAAGCTACCTGTTTTTTACTCCCTTTCTTGTAAGCGTGTCCTTCTAATGTATACTTGTAAAACTAATTTCCTTCAGCATGACTTGAAGACCTAGTGAATCTCATTGCTCAACGTTGAAAAGTTGCTCACAGTCTCTGATAATTCATGATGGACTGGACGTGCGTGCAGGTGACAAGCCTTGTATACACTTCACGTACAATTAACAAGAATTCTACTTGATGTCCAGGTGTTTCAGAGTCTAAGCATCTTAGAACTTAAATAATTTAAGTTGAACAATGAACTTGAAGTTGTGTGCAGGGGACTTGATGTGATCTGATGACTGTAGCTGGGAGGTCCATCCATCCTGGTGTCCTGTCTCCGTGAACCACGTCATGAGGTTTTGATTGTTTTGCTCCCATTAGGTTTTTAGTAGTCTGGCCCTTGTCTGAGGCCCTAAATCACAAGCCCTTTGCTGGTTCTTAACAACCCCAGGAGGGAATAAGGCAGGAACTCAGGGGGCTGTTTCATTCCTACTGCTTGCCACACTGTTGGGCAGTATCCTCTGTCTTTTGGTACCTTTGAGGAATGATGGATGTTCTTGGGAGGTGTCTGTCTGGTGTCCCTCTCTGTTTTCCTGATCATAACTCTTGACCCTTGCTGTCTTCATTTTTATTGACCTCCACAATCATTTGACTTCCCTTCCCTGTATCCTCCCCCACCTTTTTCTTGGATGATGGCAGCGTATAAAGCCATTCCTAAAGGGGAAGGCAAGAGGCAAGCAATAACACAGCAAATAAAACCATGAGAAAAGGGCAGTTGAGGAGCTTTGCTTCCCTCAGATGCTGTGTCAAGCTCCTGCAGCATGGGAGCTTCATGAGCCAGGAGTTTGAGCCCGGGCTGACTTCTGTTCTGCAGGTTTGTCCAGTGGCTCTCGTGGCTGGTGCCAGTGCCGGCGGGAGCGCTGGGCTGGGCTGGGTTGGGTGCTGGCAGGCTGGTCTGCAAGCATGCACTCTCTGTCTCCCCATTGTGTTCAGCAGCCTCAGTTCAGTGAGTTAATTCCTTGGAAATTTAGAAACCTGCTCGACAGTTGAAAGTCTTCATACAAGGTACAAGTAAAATGAAAGACATGACATAGTTTTTGAGGTTGTAAAAAGCAAGGGTCTGGATGCATGAGAAGCTCTGGAGTGGTTTAACTTCTCTGTACCAAGTATGACTTTATAGCTACTGCCCCTTCCACTTCTTGGCAGATGTGTTTAATTACAAACCACTGCTGTTACAGAGGGACACACATTTCCCAAGGTTACAGAGCACATCCTGAAAGTGGAGATGTGGGGAAGGCTTTTAGCAAAGTGAGCATGGCCCTGGTTGGCTGTTCCGTGGCACTTCCACTGCTGGTGGAGTCCTCAGTCACCATACTCTTCTTATTTTGTACTGGTACAGTCAAGTGTTGAATATGATTGTGGTTGGGTTTTTTTCCCCTCCCCTCTTTAGCTGGGGTTACGGAGAAAAAAATAATGACATAAGATGCAATAAACAGTAACAAAAAATAATAATACTACTAAACAGAAAAAAATCCCAAACTGTAGAAGGTTTATTTGCAGCAAAACAGAATATTGCAAATTAGTTGTGCATGGTTAAAAGCTTATAACCTCAAGGGGGAAAAAAAATTAATTTCTGGTCTGTCTACATCAGTAATTCACCATCAGGTGTTTTAAGCTGTTTTATATAGTTGGCAGGAATTTGTTAAAGGCAGTTTGGTTGTTTAACAGAATACTGTCGTGGGCCTGAGGAAGAGTCAGTGGTTATGGGTGAAAGGCGCAGTGCTCGGCAGCCAATTGAACAGCATTGCTTAGCTCATCTGGTTTTTGTTCGGTAGCTTTGTCTTATTTCCTGTTCCTGGGGGTGAGGCGAAGGGGTGGAGAGAGAAAATGTGTCTTTAATCAGATACAAGTTGGATTCCTCTCAGCAACTGGCTGTGTTACTAGCTTAAAACCCCCTTCTTTTTTCTTTCTTTTCCGAGCAGCCCAGCCAAGCGATGTCACCTTCCTCTTCAGCCTCCCAGTTCCTTCCTGTTGCTTTTATGAAATGTGGGTGGGTCAGTGACATTTAATAAATAAAATATAATATAATAAAAAACAAAAGGTGCTTTAATTGGTCATCCATCTGCTAAGGTAGTGAGTGGGTGGAGAGGGTTCCTGTCCAGGCGGATTGCTGTTCGCGCTGATGCTCCTGCACCACTGGGCACCCTCAGCGAGTTCGTGCTCGATGGAAGGTGGTCATGGCTTTGCAGGCAACTGCAGTAGGCTCCCAAAAATTAATCTCAGCAGGGTAGTGTTGTTATGACTTGCTTTGCTCTGCCAGAGAAGCTGTGAAGTTTCTGTCGGTGCCCCCTGGGCTCTAGGTGTCTGCAGCCTTGTCGACAGTTTGCAGGAGAGGGGATGGAGCGTGTTAGAGCGTCCTGCCTTACATATTCTTCCTGATAACCTGCTTTTAAATGACTGCAATGAACTCATCCAAGCAACACTTACATGCACGTTCGCTTTTCTTCTTGGGGTTTGTTTTTGTGAATTTTTTTTAATTTTTTTTCCCCCTTTCCTCCTTAACTTGCAGCGTGTGTTGGGGGAGCTGCAAGTTGAGTTGTCTGGGGGCCTGCAGTGATGGTGCAACTCTTCTTCCCGGGAGACTAAGTCTTTGTTTGTAGCCAAGAGGTGTTGCTGAAGGCTGCCCTGGTCATCAAGTGAAATTCTTGCCCTTGTTACTTGTGGGTTTCATTTTTTTTATTTTTTTTTTAAATTTAAAAAAATCATTGCTTTGTAATTTTTAGGTAAGGCTGACAAAGTGTTCCTGACTCAAACTGAAGGTCTGAAAAAGGAATTCTAAATTACTTTTTCTACAAACTTTAGAAAACACTGTACTTTGAAGAATTTTTACACCCGTTCTCTTTTGCTTCAGTGGATGCTCTTCTTTCAGTAGCTTTTGGGAAGGGAGAGAACTGTGGAAAACTGTTTTCACTCTTGTATCACTAACATTTTTGTTACTTAGTTTTTAGTTGCTGCTGTGCTGGGCACGCAATTGAGAGAGAATAAGGTGTTTAGTCTCAGTTAATACAAGACTGTCCATTTTCTCCATGTTTAAGCAAACTGTCTCATCAGACCTCTAATTACAGCAATCTAATTGTTTTCAAGACATGTGTCAGCTCGAACAGCTCCAGTATTTGTGTATTTCTGACTGGGTGAAAATTGGTAATGAGGGTCTAGGCACAGCAGATGTGGTCAGCTGGAGGCATGGCAGGGTGTTGCGTAACAACGTATCGATTTAGGAAAGAAAATGCAGCTTGGGTGGGGTCAGATTCTGGTTATTTCTGACTCTCTAGATTAAATGGCACTTTCTATTGCAGATTGAGCACTGAAGAAGATCAGAACAAAAAATACCCAGGTTTTCTTTTCCTTTTATTGCCAGCCATCAGGGTTGGGTTTTTTTGCAAGCTAAGCAAGAATTACTTTTGCAGCACTGTCAAATTTTTGTGCCAGCAGATAGAGTAGCTAATTTATATCAAACTTTTTTCTCATTTCGGGACTACTTTTGGCAAAAATTAATTTGTTAAAAGGCTGCCCCTTCGTGCATTCATTGCTAACTTAAAGTTGGTAATTGGAACCTGTGCTAGTGTAGTTTGGGGTTCGCAGAGCCGGGCTCTGCAGCCACAGCATAGTTATTATATCTTCATTGACTCTGTATCCCTAGGGTCTGAAGTGCGTGCTGTGGTTCTGAGAGTGACAATAAGCAATTCTTCCCTTCTTCCCTAATGATTTGAGGGAAGCTTTACACATTTTTCCCGCCTCAAGGGTGGGAAGGGACACTGTGAGGTTGGAAGGGCTCTTGGTAGTTGATCTGAAGTGTTTCAGAAGATGTACAAGTGTGACCTGGGCTGTAGTATTCCCTCCTCAGGCTGGGTCCTCTAGTTTGAAAGAGCTGTCTCTGTATGCTTAAGTGTGAGAAATGTGGCTGAGAGAGAGCTGGGAGTTGAGAGTTTGAAGTTAACATCATTGCTTTTTGCTTAACAAAGTGTGTTGCCCCTTGGCATGGCCAGAGTGTTACAGTCCTGATCCAAAGAGCACACAGCTACAATATGAGTCTAGTGAATACTTGTTCTGATCTCGGACACTATCTTCTGTGCTATTAGTATTGCAGGTCTTCAGCCTAGAATGCCCCGACTTCATTGTGAAGACAGAATGAGTGGATTTATTCTGAATAGTAATAGCTCGCTGCTCATGACGTGGCCTCTGCCTTTCACCAATACAAAGTTTTGCAGTGAAAATGTTAAAATTAATCTTAGTTCTACAGGAGATTCTCTTGTTTGGAAAGAGCACGTGTGTCCTCTAAAGCTGTGTCTTGACACCCGATCAGTTTTCTTTCTGGAGCTGAAATCCTGCTTGAATTTTGGAAACTGAAAACAGTGCAGAAATAAATTGGATGCTTGTTGGGACATACTGGGAATATCCATCTGGATAGTTAAATGGGTATAAACATGAATTTGGTTCTTCCACCCTTTTAGGATGTCATCCATGAACTGGAGCCTTAGTGTGACATAAGTCACTAGTTGTCTGGGCTTGCTGTCACTTGGCTTGCCACACACCTCCTCTCTAGCTCCTTTGAAGCAAAACAATCCTGGCAAAAATAAAAAGATCAGAGCCTAACAGGTATGTAATTGAAGGCAAGGGGCAATTGTTAGTAGTGGTGTCTCAGGGCGAGGGGGAAGAAGCAGTTTATTTGCAGTTTTGAAATCACTGCTGTCACCCAGAGAAGGGCAGGAAGGCTGGTGAGGAGTCTGGAGGACATGTCTTATGAGGAGCAGCAGAGGAACCTGGGCTTGTTTAGTCTGGAGAAGAAGGGGCTCAGGGGAGACCTTCTGGCTCTCTACAACTACCTGAGAAGATGATTAAAAAAAAATAAATTCTATACTGGAAGAGTGGAACAGTCTGCCCAGGGAGGGGGTGGAGTCACCATCCCTGGAGGTGTTCAAAAAACGTGTAGACAGGGCACTTCAGGACGTGGTTTAGTGGTCATGGTGATATCAGGTAGGTGCTTGGACTTGATGATCTGTGAGGTCTTTTCCAACCTTAACGATTCTGTGATTCTGTCCCAGAACAGGGTGACAAAGCTGCTTGCACAGAGCGTGCCTTCCGTCCCTTAGCAATAGCTGGACCAAAATGAAGGTGTGGAGACCTGTCGTTACAGACCACATTCCTGATTTTGGAATGAAAAAGAAAATGATTTGAATCTGTGGTACTCCAGCAGCCAGGAAGCTGTTGGGAGATCTTGCGTGCTGCTTTGGCAAGTGCCTTGCATCTTCATCGGGTGATGTGCCCCATGCCGCTTTGATGCGAGGGTGCGCGGTGTAGCGTGGGTCGTGCTCCCAGAGGGGAGGAGGTGCCGGGCTCCCCAGCACGCTGCTGGCTGCCCTACCAAGGCAGCAGGCAGGAGGGAGCACCCGTGCAGAAGAGAAAAAGGGACTTGGAAGCTTCACTGATTTTTTTTTTTTTTGTAGAGATGCCGAATTAGATTGTGTCTTTTAAGTCAGTATCAAGGTCTAAAGATTGGCTAAACAAATGGAGAAGTAGAGAAGCGTTTTTTTTCTTGTTACTGGCTGCGCAAGGCTTTCTGATGAGCTGTTTCAGATGTCTCTCTAGGCCTTCTCCACAAGAGCAACAGAGAGAAAAACATATGAAAACAGATTACGAGAGCTGGATCTGTAATGGTGAGAAATGGGCTTATCTGAAGCAGAATGTCCTCTTTTCAGTTGGCTGGTTAATACAGGCTGTGGGGAAAAAATGCATAGCAAAGTGGAATATACTCAACTGACAGAAACGTTTTGATAATGAAAGTATATAGCCAGTGCAACCTCTGAGTTGATACTTGTATTTCAGACTGTGAAATTCTAATAGAAAGGATTTCTAAGGAGATGGTACCTTCATGGCATTTATGGTGGAGAAGATCTGATAGCTGAGCAAGAAAAAATTTAAGGTTGAAGACTGTGTTAGAAGAGGGTGACTTTGTTTTTAGTTATGTATACTTGGTGTTAAATAAAATAGAACCATTCTAAATCCTCCTTGAAAAGCATCACATATACCAAACATTCTTGACTAGCAGCTCTTCAGCTGCTGGGAGTAATGTTGCTTTATTTGTGGAATGGGACAGACTAATTCATTCGGAGACTGTGAAGGGAAAGAGGAGAGAATGAAACTTTTTTTTTTCTGGATAGTTATATGGCATATAACCCTTGCATGTGAGCTGGGTTTAATATGAAACATGCCTTAAGCTTTTTGAAACCAAAAACATTCAGAAGATTGGTGTTAAGGGTGCATGTCAGCCAGTTCCCACAGATCTTCATCCGCTGTCTTGTCTTCTGCCTTCAGCAGGGGTTAAGGATCCCTGCTGGTTATCAGATAAGTTGTTAGGTGTGTGTGTCACACACGTTACTGTGCCTGAGCACAACATGGGGCACAAATGGGGAACAGCGAGGTGGGTAGTGGAAAGGGTGGAGAATGTCCTCCCTGGTGTAAAAGGTTCTTGTACCATGTTTTTTAAATAGCTTTTCTGGAGAGCATAATACTCAAATTCAGTGTGTGGTCTGTTCTGCTTGGCCCAGGTTAGCCCTGTGCTGGGCTAGTGAGACTACTCTTTGGATATCATCTATGAGAAAAACCAAGAGAGAAGGATGACTGTAGCCAAAAGCTTTTAGAAAGCAGCCTGTCAAGGGTTACAAATTGAGGAGTGATAGAAGATGGCATGTCCAAACCTTTTCAGGTAGCACATGGTGGTGGGACTGCAGTTGCAGCACAGGAGGTGGGCAGTTAGATCTTCAGCTGTGGAACTGAAAGAGATGTGCTCTGGTCCAGAGGTCAGGAGGCTGCAGGATCTCCTGGTACAGAGCAGTTTGAAGGTCCTAGCTCAGTAGTGCCTGAGAATCAGCCTTCGGGTGTGTGTGGGAGTGCGACCTGGAAAGACAGGACCACGAGCACTAGGCTGTTCCATGGCTCTGTTGGTGTGCAGAGCTCACTGTGGAAATAACACTCTTTGGGGGGTTTTTGCCCTGAGTCCCTTCAGGACACTTCTGCGAAGAAGCCGCAGAGCTGCATTCCTGTGCTTGCCAAAGTCTGGGAATTATTTATGTGCCAGTAATCTGGAAGTAGGTATCAAAACCTTGAATTACCAGTTTTTGAAAGCGCTGCGATTTTTAGTTGTGGCTTCTGGAAAGAGCACTGTACACATACCAGCTTCACCGTGTTCAGGACAGGCCAGCTTGTGCCACGGTGTGTAACTGCAGCCCCAGCAGCTGAGTACAGCCCCCTGCTCAGGGCTGTGCCCTCACTACCCCGAGGCAGTGTTGGCTTCAAGTGTAACAGAAACATCTTCTTAAGCTTTAGCTGTTGCTGAGATCTTGGGATCTCAGCAAGGGGCAAACTGTCCTTGGATTGCTCTGCTTGTAGAGCTGCTAATTGACTGGAAATTAGGAAGTATCTGGATGTGGCAGCTTTAAACTCCTGTTCTTCCCCCGTTCTCATGTCCTTGCAAGTGCACTAAACCCTAGCAGGATGCAACTGCATTACTCTTGAACTATCTATGACTATAATCATAGAATTGTTTTGGTTGGAAGAGACAAAGGAGATCATCAAGTCCTACCATCAACCCAGCACTGCCAGGTCACCACTAAACCATGTCTGTCAGCACCCCATCTCCACAGCTTTGAAACTCCTCCAGGGATGGGGACTCCACCACTGCCCTGGGCAGCCTGGGCCAGCCCTTGACAACCCTGGAGGGGAAGAAATTGTTCCTCAGCTCCAACCTAAGCCTCCTCTGGTGCAACCTGAGGCCGGTACCTCTTGTCCTGTTGCTTGTTCCTTGGGAGCAGAGACTGACCCCATCTGGCTCCAACCTTCTGTCAGGGAGTTGTGGAGAGTGATGTCATCCCCCCCCGAGCCTCTCTTTTTCCAGGCTGAACAGCCCCAGTTCCCTCAGCTGCTCCTCACAAGACTTGTTCTCTGTACCGTTTGTGAGCACCATCACAAGCAGTGTAGTGACCTGAAGGGTTCACAGTTAGGGTGCTGTGAGCACGGTTTAAGGTTGGGTCTTCATGTATCTGCTGCTCTCTGCAGCAGCCCCACTTGATGCTCTGTTTGCAGCGGCAGCCGGGTCGGCTGGGCTGTGGCACCCAGCTTTACCCCACGTTTCCCCTTGAAGGGCTTTGCCCATGGTGCTGGCTGCTGCAGCCATCCCCAATTTGCTCACTGAGGTGTCTGAGGTGGCACAGGGAACCAGATGGGCAGCTCAGCCCACCCTGCAAAAATGGATTTCTTTCCCTCCAGCCAAATGAGTTCTTCCCCATCTGGTTAATCGCTCAGCCGTGGGGAGAGCTGTGCCAGTACAGAGGGGGTGTGATGTGAAGACGGGAATGAGTTCCTAGAGGGGTGTAGGAGGATGAATGTTGGCTTTTAAGCAGCTTTCCTGCTGCTTATGAAACCACAGGCTGGGCAACCACAAGTCCTTGTGCGGTGGTGTCTTGCTATATATTCCAGCACTTCAGATTCAGCGTCGCTTGCTCTCTTCCGCTGTGGGCTCTGTGTTGTCCTTGAAACTCCTCCTTGGAGCGTGCCTGCTGCTGCGAGGCCTGTGCAGGGGAGCTCTCTGGTCTGGAGAACCTCTTTGCAGATCAGCTGGCTCGTCCTAACTCTCTAAAACCAGTGCTGTGCTGGCCTGCAGTTGGGCCCGTGTTCCAGAGCTTGTTCTCTTTGAGAGGCTGCTGTTCTTGCTGGTGTGGTGGGAACCCCGCTCTGTGCTCCAGAGCCAACAGCGAAGCGCTCCTGTGCTCTGGGCTTGGTTTGCTACCTGTGCCCCTGTTTGTGTTCAGTGAGGCAAGAGCCCCAGCAGACACCAGGACAAGACAGGTTCCAGAGAATTGGAGCCTTCTTGTGGCAGGGGTGTCCTGGCAGTTGTCCTTTTGTCCCCTAAAACCCCCCATTCCCACATGCCTTTGGAAGCGGTCTCCTGTTACTCTGTTCCTCACAAGTATTTAATAGGATAAACATATTTACTACAAGGTACAAACGCTATTCCAGGCACTGCTACTGCACAGGGTATTTCATACCGACCTATGTGGTTTAGATAAATTTCAATAAAGTTCATCCTAAGTAGTTTTATAGTCCATTACTTTGGCCCAGTTCGTGAGCTATCGCACAAACCTGTTCTCAGATGAATTGCCATCATTATCCTCCTCGTACCATTAATGAATCTTCTCACCGTTACTTTGTCCTGCGCTTTGTTTCTGCGAGAGGCATACCAGCATTAAATGTATAGAAACAGCTTTTACCTGGAAACCTAATGGGCTTTCCAGAGCCCTGAGAATGTTTCTTGGAAACCATAAAGGCTTTCGGCATATTTTTCTTGGCTGCTTACCTCGGAAGCGTTCACACCGACCTAATCGGGAGGGAATGGAAGAGCGGAATCCCTTGTTGCGGGTCAGGTGTTGCCGGGGCAGGAGGGCATTTCACAGCTTGCCCTGGGCTGTGGCAGAAACCCGTGCAGAGCTGGACCAGCAAAAGGAAGAGGGGGTGATAGGGAGAGAAGGGTAGCTAATGAGTTCACAGGATGTAGCGATGAGTGTCAGAGGTAGGGCGAGGAAGAGGAGGTGGCCATTCTCCACCCCGCTGCCGGCAGCTGACCGCGGGGCTCTGGAGCTGCAGCCTGGCGTGCCTTCTGCTGCAGTACCCCTCTCCTTCAAGAGTTTTCATTTCAAACCTCCCAACTCTTGTCTGTCTGCTAGCACAGCTCAGTCTCTGCCTAGCTTGCAAAACTGTACTACAGCCTATGACAACACGTGGCCTTTTCAGGGCAAAGACGTGGTTTCCGTAGCGTAGCGGGTACTTAATCTGTTGTGCCGTGGTGCAAGGAAGCCCGTGTCAGGTCTGGGGATCAGCCTGCTGGCAGCACGCTGGGAAGCCCTGGCTTCCTTGTGCCCTCTCAGGCTGTGCTGCTCAAGTGCCCTGAGAGGTTTTATTCTTCAATGGGAAAGGAGCAGCCGCGTCTGGGCTGTTCTGCATGTTCAGCCGGCGGTGTCGGTGGGAAACGGTTGGTGCTCGGTATGTGTCATAAACATCCCTGCTTACCAAAATTAGTGCATTGCCTCCCACTTCCTAGAAAATACTGGGATGTTGTGCTGGCAGCTCGGGGACATCTGGTGCTGTCAGAGCAATCTGTCTGGGGAGATGCTATGCCGACAATGCCCTGGCTAGAGTAAGATTTAAAACTATCTGCTAATAAGCTTTTAAAACCACTTCAGCAGTAGGTCCTGAGGAAAAGAGGTAGAAGGAGACTTTGGAATTTGATTTCTCTTCCTGACTTTAGAAAATGTAAAGTTACAAATGTCAGTTTAGTCTAATCTTGACTTTTGAAGGCAATCCAAAGCAGGAAGAGTTGGAATCTCTTAAGTCTGAAGTGGTGTGAACTGGGCTTATGGACTTGTAAATACTTTAAACCCATTTTTTACTGTAACTGTAGTTCTGGTTGTTGCTTTGTTGTGCTGTACAGCATCACAGTGTTAATGTAGTGATCTCTTGTAGTTCATTATCTTTGTTTTTGAACTACTGGTTTCAAAAGCAGAACTAGTCTAGTAGTTTTACCAAACTTTTCCCATAATCATGTTTGCTGTTCCCTTGGGATGTCAGTGTAAGACTATAACGGGAAGGAAGGGCTCAGTGACAGCTTCTAACAGATCTCTATGTGCAAATCTATTTTCCCTCCTATGTAAATGTTAAAGGGAAGTGCAGTAGATACATAAGCTGTTAAGTATAGACCAACTGGATTTTCTGGCTTTTATAAGGCTTATTCATTATTTTACCTTTGTGCTTCCAGAGGTGAACTGGATAAAGGAG
This sequence comes from Actenoides lindsayi, assembly GCA_025331215.1. NCBI lineage: Eukaryota > Metazoa > Chordata > Aves > Coraciiformes > Alcedinidae > Actenoides > Actenoides lindsayi. The sequence continues at coordinate 25,264 of WTSP01013697.1, read as the reverse complement.
TAGGTTGAATGAGTTGAGTTGAACTTGGCTTCTGGTTTGACAAAGCATTTGGATCAGTGTCTCGTGGTGGAGCTGAGACAACTGGCAGCTTGCTGGTGCTGTTGCAGTTGAGATGTTCCCTTCTGCTCCCCCAGACCTTGGGCTGTGTCTCAGGGCTGGTCTAGGAGCACAGGCCAGCTGGCTCTGGCGGGTGGCAGCTGAAATTGGGAAGGGGTTATCTGCTCGGCCTCCAGGTTCATGGCTTGAGTGCCCCTATTCATTACCTGGGAGGTAATGCTCGGGGACCACCACTGAGTAGAGCAAACATTGCCTGTCTTGTCATCGCTCTGATAAAAAATACCGTGGCTTTTGAGTAGCTCTCGGTAGGATTTTGTTTGGTTTTGTTTTTACATTTGAATGAAAACATCCAGGTATGTTGTTATAACAAGCAACTTTTAAAACTATCACCAACTGAACCGAAACTTGACATTTCTGAGGCAGTATGACCTTAACTTACACTGAATGGCCAACTTGGGGGTTTAATTTATTTTCAAAACACATACCAACAGCATTAATAAAAACAGTAGTATTCATACAGCTCTTTTCTTCTTCTAGAAATGACTGCTATTACTGCAGGCAACGTGAACTTCAAGTGGGACCCCAAAAGCTTAGAGATAAGAACACTGGCGGTCGAAAGACTACTTGAGCCTCTTGTTACACAGGTAAAAAATAAAAGGGGTGTGTGTGTGTATGATTAGCTGTTTTAATGAGCTATTTCAATTAAGTGACTTTCAAAGCTTAAATTCCAGAAATAAAACCACTACAAAACTAAAGATGGAAAAAAGCATACAAGTAATTTCTTTGTTCAGTTTTATTTTAACAATTACTGGGCACGGATCTAGAAAGACTGTGCTGCCTCAACACCTGGCAAGACACAATATTTCAATTAGAAATGCAGAAACATGTGTTGGTAACTAATGTTCCATTGCTGCTGTGCTATTTCTCAGCTGTGTTTTGGGTGATATTCTGCTGTTGTTTTTAATGATTTTCTTTTTTATTATTGAGTCTTTAAAAAGCTGTGCTGTGTATCATTGAGAAACTGGTATTGGGGAACAACAAAAGGCCCTGGTGATACAGGGCAGGGGGGGTCTGTTCCACCACACCTGGTGATGAAGCCATGAGTGCTTGCCAGAAGTAGGGTCTCATAAGTTGTTTTTTTTTCCTTTGCTATTACTTGTGTTTAGAGTTTCCTTTGGAAGGAGGTTCAGGTATGAAATGTGTGGTGGAGGATGTTTGAAGCCTCTCTAGAATGGCTTTGTTTTAAGTAGATCACTGACCCCTCCTAACCCGGTCCCACCAGAGCAGTAGCTTTTAGGGCATTTGTTACTGTTTCAGTAACAAACCTTTTACAAGACACGCATGCTTTCTTTTAATTTCTGCCTATGCTTTATGCTGGATTTGTGACTAAAAGCTTATTTCTGCTTGGTGTGTATGGCCCAATGAAATGCACTGGGAAATATCAGAAAGCTGGAGTCAGACTGGTGAATGTAAGCCATGTGTATTGGACATTTTGAAGATTCTTGGAAGAGACTTTCTAGGAGGTCTGGAAGAGAAGGTGCCCTGGAGAAAGTGATCTCCTTTTTCTTTAGCATTTTTTTTCCTGCAATACGAAAACTTAAAAATTACAGTATCAACTGGAGACAACTGCTAAGCACAAACTGCAACAATCGAGGTCTGTTTTCAGTGTTAACATCCCTTTAGTAGCCAAGCTGCTGTCTGTGTTCCCTCCAGGTATTTGGATGGACAGTTGGATCATCTACAATGTAACTTTTTATCTGGAGTTACTGACAGATTCGTTCCTTAAGAGAAATTGTCCTAACTTGGCAAATTTAACTGAGCAAACTTGTTTTATTTAACCTCTTTGTCCAACTTCAGCGTCTGAACTTATTCCTCAAGTGGCACAACCTGCTGTACTGGCAATCCCAAAGTTTATAAATGATGTGACTGGTAAAATACAGAAGAGGAAAGTTGCCTTGTTGCAACTTGTTCTTTATTTGTAGTACATGATGAACTGAGACTACCCAGTACAAATCCTCCCCAGTAACTGACAGTGATATTCCCAGCTGATGGCTTTCCCCACTCTGAATCAACCTACTGAGAAGATGGATTCAGCTCTGAGGACCTCTATGTCAGCAGTCCTTGGTCTTTCCAGAGGAGTGTTGTAATTTAATGTCCTCTGAAGTAGCTTTGTAGCATTTTCCGAGACTTAAAAAAAGGAGAAGGAAGGGGTGGGGGTGAGGCAGGGAAAGGCAAAGGGAAAAGTGTGTGTGGAGTTTGACATCTATCTGTGTTTAACTGAAGAGGATGAATCCTGAGTTAAGGGAGTACCCTGGGGAGACCAGCTCCTAGCAGGATCTCTGTCTACAACTTAAAACTTGGAAGTATTTGTTCATGGCAGGAGGACCATGACGGTTCAGTTCTGGTTGTGTTAGAGGAATAATGAGGTCTAGGGAGGCCTTTGCTCTGCATTTAGTCCATTGGCTTGAGAAGATACTGCGTTGCTAGATTCCTGTAGATAATGGCTTCAACCTTGTTTGGGGTCCTTTATGCCCAGAGAACTATCCCAAACTAATTATCCGGACTTAGTTTCTTTTTGCGTGGTGCCAGATAGCTCTGGCCTGTTCCTGAGATTGCAGTTTATCAAAAATACAAATTGATCTCCCTTCTTAAAATCAAATTTTCAGGTCTGTTGCTGATAAGAAAAATCTCTAAGCAGTTGAGCTGAATTTATAATGCTCATCTAAGCAATCAGGGAGCATGGTAATGTTTAAAGAGACATGAAAACCACTTGTTTGTGAGTTTAACCTTCGGAGCTGGCAACAGTGCAGATAATAGCTATATGATGTAGGAAAAAAATACGTGTGGCCTTGCTGTCAAATCAATCTTGTAATGTGTTTCTTGTTTTGTTTTGTTCCCCCTGCCCCAATCTGTGCCCTTAGGTAACCACACTGGTGAACACTAGCAACAAGGGCCCCTCTAATAAAAAGCGAGGACGTTCTAAAAAGGCCCATGTTTTGGCTGCATCAGTTGAACAAGCAACAGAGAATTTCCTGGAGAAAGGAGACAAAATTGCAAAAGAGAGCCAGTTCCTGAAAGAGGAGCTGGTAGCGGCCGTGGAAGATGTTCGGAAGCAAGGTAAGAGCTGCGTCTGAGAGCTTGGAAGGCTGTGGTTTCTTGGAGGAAGCAGAACTGTTCCCCCTTCCTTTTTGCTATTATTTCTAATAACTCTGTCACTCTGCTTGTGTAGATTCTCAGCTGGTCTTCCTTGAGGAATAGACCAAACTGGGCAGAGCTGGAAATTGGATGTCCCAAGTGGAGATTGAGAAAAGAAGCAGAATGACTTGTTCTTGGAAAAACATTTAAAACTTGGTTTAGGCTGTAAAGTAAGCTTCCCCCGAACCCCGCCTGTGAATGCAATGGAACATCATCTCAGATATGTCAATAACTTCAATATTTGAATGTATACAAACCAGCATTGTAGGAGGAAGAGCTGAGTGTTGACTTGACAGAGCTGGGTGTCTTGAATATGCAAAATATAAACAGCAACAAACAGAATGTGAGGACCTTGATTAAATATTCTAGGCTTCCTCCCCCACAGCTAGTGTTGGTTTTTATCATTTTCTCTTTTACTTTCTTGGAGAAGACCTGCAAGAAAAGCCCATAGAGCTGGCTTACTCTAAAGTAAATATTGTTGCTCATAAATCATTTATCATTCTTCCAGTCGTGAGCCTTTTCTATGCTTCAGTGAAACCCAGTCAACTGGTATTAATGGTGATGGCTGCTGCTGCTGCAAAAAAAGGAAAACTCATTAGCATTAATTACTTGTTTATAGCTGAAGTTGCACAGTGATGAAATATTAGTTGAAAATGGTTCTAAGTCCTGAATGAGCCTGGTTGACAGACCAGAGAAAGATCAACATAAGAAGGCTGCAATATAAGGGGCTAATTGAGTTGGCTTAATTTAACAACAACAAACAACAGCAAGAGAGACCTCTTTGTCCTGAAGCCTTTAATTCTTGGTGCTTACTGGTCCCAGTCGAGAGTCAGAGCTCAACTCTGAGCACCTTCAAATGACTCACAGTGACGTTAGCGGGTGAGGGAGCTGTACTCAGGCCTCGGGACTGGGAAGTTCCATTAGCTGCATTTGTAGCTGCGTGTTACAGTGAGAAGGCAGGGAGGAGGAGGAGGAAAAAGCAGCCCTTTTCAGCATCACCCTTTCACTTTGTTCACTTGATTTTGAGACTACACGCAGACTTGATGCCAAAACCTCCATGCTCTGTTGACCTCTGACGGAGAAGGTGGAGTTCATAGCTGAGAGGTGCTGGGGTGGAATAACTTCCCACCTTAAAGTCGATGCACTTCTTCCTCTCTTTTTAGCATTTGCATGAAATCTGGTGCATAGTGAGGATAGCTGTGTGTGTTTCCTGAAGCTGGGTGGGTGGTGGTTAGACTGGAGTGATTCGACTGAAGATGACATGAGGAACAGCTTCTTGCCTCTGAGGGTGTTGGAGCCTGTGCCAGGCTGCCCAGAGAGGCTGTGGAGTCTCCTCTGGAGAGATTCCAAACCCTCCTGGACACTGTGCTGCTGGGCCCCCTGCTCTGGGTGACCCTGCTGGAGCAGGGGGGATGGACCAGATGATCTCCAGAGGTCCCCTCCAACCCCCACCATGCTGGGATTCATGCCCACCACTGCTTGTGGGGGTGCAGTCACAGCAGGGGCAGCATGACCAGGGATAAAAGCCTGTGCCCTGTCACGGTGCCAGTCTTGTCAGGTTTAACAGAGCAGCTCCTCGTAAGGGAGTCAAAAACCAAATAAACCTTCAAGGAAATTGGAAGCAAATGGTAAAAAATGAGGTACTGCAGAGGGAAGGCTTATTGCTGCCAACACCCAGGGGAGGGGTGCAGTTCTCATTGTAGCAGCAAGGAGATATACAACACATACACTGAGTTTGTATAGTCTGTGTACTTCAGAAGTGTTTCCAGTATTGTGGCAGATCAGTTAAATTCATGAACTGGATAAATCAGTGTATTACAAAGCCTGTTCATGTGCTTAACAAAGCTTCCAAGTGTTGGTGCCTTTTACAGTGGGGGGCAGAGGCAGAGAGGAGAATCTGGGTGTCTTGGTCAGCAGTAGGGTGACCATGAACTGGCAGCATCTGCATGTCTGATGGCAGCAGTGGGATTATAGATGGATAGCAGCAGAAGACAGGAAAATAGAATTAATAATGCTTCTATTTAGAGTAGTGAGCGGTTTAGTTACCATAATAAAAAAAGATGAATGAATGTAGACAGAGGTTATGAAGATGATTAGGACAATAGATAACTTGTCTCATCAGAGAAAATTAAAAAATTTTTTTTTTAGCTTAGCAAGAAGAAGATTGAGAGGGTACACGATTTTAGTGAGCATGCTTGTTCATAAAATCTCATTTGTTGGGGGTAAAAACAAAGAAGTGAAAAGAGCTATTTAGAATGAATGATAGTATGGCTACATACTAAATCAATAGAAGTGGATCTTCAAAGTCTTCCTGATTTTTACAGGGGAAGAATAAATTACAACTTGTTTTAAATATTAAACATGTGCATGAAATATCCTAAAGAAAGATTCCTGGCCCATTAAAGCTTTGGACTTTTGCTAACTTTTGAAGCGGTGAAACTTCTTAAAATAAAATTTTAGAATAGTGGAAACAAAGGAACAAAGGGTATCTCAGAATAGGTCCTGCTGTGGTTACAGAAGAGGCATAGTACCAGCAAGACATCTGATGGGATTTCAGCATCCTCACAGGGTTTATTATATTAATTTCTGCCATTGGAGTCTTGCTGGGTAACAGAAGGGGCAATATTGACCTTGCCTTGTCTTCTCCTCTCACTCTAAGCTCTTCAGAGGGCTTTACCTTCTTAGGAAGAACTGAGGACTGACCGTAGGTTGAAACGGTCTCTGTTGGGAGATGTTTTGGAACCTAATCCATTTCTTACCCAGGTTCTCAGCACTGAGGCACGCTGCAGACTCTGGGGTCAAGAAGGAAGTCTCTTTCAGGTCAGGCTGACCAGGCTATTCCTGGTTTCCTAGAGGGCTGATGACCATAGTTCACTGCCTCTATATTTCAGTATAGTAGTGTGAGGATCCAGGGCATAGGCTATGCTCTTACTGTTAAGTCATTTTACATAAAAGACCCAAAATTAAAGCTTAAAATTAAAAAGCTTAAGCCTGTTCATAGGGTTTGAGGTATGAGAATGGATGAATGGTCTCATGAATCCTGGGGACTTCTGATCATGTTTCATGGTTGCTAATGGAGGGGGTGAACCTCCTAATTCAGCCTGGTGTCTTTCTGCCCTGTGTTTTTGAGTGAAGCCTTCTCAAAAACTGAACAGGGAGGCAAATTATGAAAGAATAAAAAACATTTTTTTTCAGCTGTACTTCACACAAAACGCATGGCTGCAGGATTTCCAAGAAACAGAAGGAAGCCAGTTACAGAATAAATTTAACACTGAATTCTTCATGGAAAATTCAACTTGAAAATTCAGTTGTGACCAGTTAGCTTAATTTCTTGGAAGATTTCTCTGTTGGTTTACTGCAAGAAAAATGTTTTAGGAGTGTACCACTTGTATTAGAAAGAGTCCTCCTGCCAAGGACTTTGACAAGCTTTAACCTATGGGAGCTCTGGGACTGCTTTTGGCAAACTGTAGGAGTGATGTAGGCACTATGTGGATTTAATTGAAGATTAAGGAATTAACAGAAGCTTTTGTTGCTGTAAGTATAAAATCCCATGTTGATATGGCATTATTGAGGGCCATAGAAATGATCTGAGGCTGGAGCACCTCTCCTGTGAGAACAGGCTGAGAAAGCTGGGGTTGTTCAGCCTGGAGAAGAGAAGGCTCCAGGGAGAACTTCTTGCAGCCTTTCAGGATTTAAGGGGCCTGTCAGAAAGATGGGCACAGACTGTTGAGCAGGGCCTGTTGGGACGCAACAAGGGGTGATGGTTTGAAACTAAGAGAGGGAGATTTAGACTGGGGAGAAGGAAGAAGAAATTTTTGACACTGAGGGTGATGAGACCCTGGCCCAGGTTGCCCAGAGAGGTGGTCGCTGCCCCATCCCTGGAACCATTCCAGGTGAGGTCGGCTGGGGCTCTGAGCAACCTGCTCTAGTTGCAGATGTCCCTTCTTACTGCAGGGGGGTTGGACTAGATGACCTTGAAAGGTCCCTTCCAACCCAATCCATTCTATGATTAGGAGGCATGAGGCCTTGTCCTGCATAATAAAAAACAAGGGCAGCCAGTTGTGATGCTCATGATGGAAATGGAAGGTGGCATTAGTGACAGGATAGACTTCAGTATCCAAAATAAGTAGAGCCTTGTAACTCTTATTCCGTGCTTGCCTTCATTTGGTGGGGAATGAGGAACCTCTGTGGAGCTGAGATGGGGTGTTAGGAGCAGACGGAGGGATGGCCTGATGCCGCTCTTTGTAGTTTTAATCCTGCTGGTGAAGCAAGCTGGAGATGGGCTGTGAACTGGGAGGTGCTGAAGGGTACAAGGTGGTGTGTGGGCAGAAATTTCTGGCTTGGGGGGAAAAAGCACCGGTGCCTGTGCGTGTCCTGGGCCCTCCATGGCCTTGCCTGTCTGCTCTGCAGCTTTCCTGCTCCATCAGTGCTCGCAGCAAGCCAGTCCTCTGTCATGGTCATCGGGTACCGGCTGCCGGGGAGGATTGATAGTGCTGTCTGCCAGTGCCCGCAGACCCTGTGGGCATGGGGGGAATGAGACTAGAAAATGGTAATTTTCTTTTGATGGACTGAAATCTTACTATTTCTGAAATGGGCTTTGTTCCATTAGATTTAATTGAATTCTTAGTGCTTTATTGACAAGATCATAGTGTGGCCACTGTTGCCTCTTCTTTCCTCGACTATGTTTTATTATCTTTCCCTTGTAATATCTAGTGAAAAATCTAAGGTTATATTGGAAAAACAGATTACTCATACAAGGATTTGTACCAGCTGTATAATCTGAGCCTCATAGTCTGACTCTTCTGCAGTGCATTTTTTTTAACTCTTGAAATCCTGCTTTCAAACTTGCCGTGCTACCTCTGGTTTGAATCTGGAAACGAGAAGATGATGCTGGGTCCTGTTTGAATGGCCAATGCACACGCATAATGCAGGAACTGCAGAGTTAGGCCAGGCTGGAGTTCTCTCCTAGTCTTTGAACCTAGCTAAAATAACTACCCCATGTTGCTTTTTTTCCTTGTAAAAGAAGTCTGAAAACCAGCTTTCTTCAATTTGCAGGCAAAAATATATATGCAACAACTTTAAATATAATCTTCTGTTAATTCAGGGAAGCTGGCTATCTTTTGACACCCTGACAAGCTGTTTGAAACTCATGAAATCTTTTAATGTCTCTTGTTAAAATAAGAAGGAACAGCATTTTATTTCAGGCCTGGCTTGTAAGGTTGTGATTTAAGAGATGACTAGAGGATAATTTTGGGTTTTAACCTTGTTAGCAGTTTCTGAGGTTGAGATGAAGTGAGTGGCCACTTTTTGAAATGGTTTTAAACAGGAAGTAAATGAATCACAGAATCACTATGGTTGGGAAAGACTTTTAAGATCATCAAGTCTAACTGTTTTAAAAAAAACCACCAAAACAGCATTCCTGTCTTTCTGGGAGTTGGACATGTTGAAATTTTACATATAAGTAAATAAGGGAGGAAACATTTGTAGTGAACTTTGGTTCTGCCATGTAGCCATAAATCCTGGGATTGTTAATCGAGTTCCTGCTTGTGGTGGTGACATTCATTTCACTACTATTAGCTTCTTCCAGAAGGGATAAAGAAAGGGTCATGTCAGGGGGTTTATAATCTCATGGCTGCTTGCAGTTTTTCAGCATTGGAGATGCATCGTTTCACCCATCTGGAAATCTGAGGCTCTTAAAGCTTAATAAAATAGTGTCATGTTCCTGCAAAGGTTGGGTTGGGGATAGCTTGAGATGGATATTTATAGCTGGTCTGTACTTGGACAGGAGCTTTTTTTCATATGTCACAGGACTGAAGTAGCATATTTGTTTTTTTATCTTGAAATGTTGTATGCTACTCCTCGTTGTATTATTTAAGATGATGGAAGGGTGTTACATAGGAGGGAGCATTTGAACAAAATTGAGTGTCTTCATGAAGCTGCTTGGACAGGCTGGCAGCTGTTTGGGCTGTATTTAGCTGTGAAGGTGGAGAGTGCTGGGAGGGGCTAGAAACTCTTCCAGGGCAAAATAGTAATTGCTTAATGGTAAGTATGTGGATGGTTAACCCCAGGCTCTCCAGTTGTAGGTATTTTTGAGTAGTTAAAAATAGTCATTAAGAAAAAAAGATTGTAAAAATGAAGTTGAAGCCCTTCCTGTCCTGGGGATATGCTGCACTGGTTGCCTGGCTGTGGGAGCAGGCAAGCCCTCGGCCACTGTGTCATCCTGGGATTTTGGTACCCATCTCCCCCAGCCCCATTTGGCAGTGGGCTCCATGGAGTTGCTGTCAGCTTTCCCTCGTGAAGCACTATTTGAGGTTCTTTCCTTCTTATCTGAGACGTGCTATTTTTGTCTTGGCGTTTGGCCATATGGCTGCTTTCTCCTACAGGTTTGGGCAGCCTCTGACACAGCAGTTAGTTATGACACGGTTTGCCTGCTTTCTGGTCATCTCCAGCTGCCCACAAACCTTTGGCCTTGAGTACCTTGTGTTTTTCTGAACTAAATCCTAGCTGTTCTCCAAATGTTTCTGGAATGCAGAATGATCCAAGAATAACAATGTGGATTCCAAAACTTGCTGCTGTGTAGGAATTGTGGTACTGGAAGCAAAATGCTGCCCCAGAGAGGGGAGAAATCAAAAAATTTACTCCCCTGACTATTTGCAGACGTGACTTTTATGCTTTGTGAATGCCTTCTGGAGGAATTTCTCTCGCTGCGTAAAGTGGCCTTTGCTTTTCATAGTTAACCAATTGCATTGTTACCATCTGAAACCCAAATTCTTTCCTCCTGCACCAGATGCAGCCCCACAGGCTATGAAATGTTGAAGCATTTTACTAAGCGGTGCCTTGCTTTGAATGCAAACCAGGGCACATCCAGCCAGGTCATCGCTCCGAGTTGTTTACAGTCCCATGAGCTATGGCGGTTCCTGCTGTGTTTACAGTACTTTCTGCTGCTTTCTGCTTAACTCCTGCACGGGCACAAACCAGAGCTTTGAAAGCACCGTCACTTGTGAAATAACCGCAGTCCCACGCGTGATGGCGAAGAAATGCTGAATTTGCCTCTCCAGGTGTCTTACTTAACAGACCAGAATCCTCTGTACGGTTGGAAACAAGGACCAAAGTGTTATTTCCCAGCCCTTCCTCCCTGCACGAGCCCCTCTACCCTGACACCGTGTAGTGACCACACTTAGGGGTAGCCACCTGCCATCTTAATCGCTGGCTGTAGCGAAGCTTTAGATTGGCTTGCCCGGGAACAGCGCCAGCCCGGTTGAAGTCAGGCCCCTTCTCCCCTCGTGCAGGTGACCTGATGAAGAGCGCTTCGGGGGAGTTCGCGGACGACCCCTGCTCCTCCGTGAAACGAGGGAACATGGTCCGCGCGGCCCGCGCCCTGCTCTCCGCCGTCACTCGCCTGCTGATCTTGGCCGACATGGCCGACGTCTACAAGCTGCTTGTTCAGCTGAAAGTAGTAAGTGTGGCTCTGTGCTGCCCGTCGCTTGGCCGTGCCCGGCGCAGCAAAGCGGCTTTGCTTCACGCACGTGTGCGCTCTCTGCAGCTCCTGCCTGGAGCAGAGGGGTTTGGGGGGTTTTCCTCCGAGCAAAATGTGTGCAGGGGTTGGTTTTCACTTGTTTTTACACTCGTGGTCAGTAGCTGCTGATGTTACGTTGCACTTTATTCTGAACTTTTAGTATCGAAACTGAATGCACCATGGTCTGCAACTGCAGGTGATAACTACTTTTCATCTTAAAGAAATAAATTGGCTTAATTATAACATTACTCCCTTGTAGCTACTAGGGACGAGCAGCTTTGGTAGACTAAATAAAATGAATGTGGAACGTTTGAGGAGGCCTTCTGTTTCTGCAAACAAGTGGGTGGGGAGAGGGGTTGTGCAGAGTTTGAAGTGAGATGTGATACTGGGCCTGCTTTTGTGGCAGGGCTTTGAGCACTCTCCTTGTGCCCTTTGGCTGCTGCTGCAGCTATGCCAGGGCCCTGGGCTCCTTCACACTCTTGTAAATGCACGTACTTGGCTGTCTCTCGTTGCTGGTGACTAGGAGATAGTAGCTAAGCCTTGAGCACTATTAGCCTTTCAAGTATCTCTCTCCAAAAATTAAAAAGGGGCAGAAGAAGATTGTTCTCTCTGTCTGCTGTAAAGTACCTTCTGAATGACTTCCTGAACTGTGGACTGTGTAACTTGAAAAAATATGTGAATATATATTCTTTTAGGTGGAAGAAGGTATCTTGAAACTAAGAAATGCTGGCACAGAGCAGGATTTGGGTATCCAATACAAAGCCCTCAAACCAGAAGTGGACAAACTTAACATAATGGCAGCCAAAAGACAACAGGTATGGTGATGGCAGGTCTTTTATCTCTATATTATTTCTTCTTTTTCTTTTTCAAATGAGAAAATAAGGCAGCCTTGCTGCTTTGGCCAGTACCCATTGCTGCTAATATTTTATTTTTATACTTTTTGCCGAGTACTTTGTTTTGCCTTGTTCAGGACATTTGAGCTTGTCAGGTAAGCAGAGCGTCAGCTCAGTGTAGTGCACTGCTCCTGACAGAACTTGGTCTGGGAGTGTTTATGTTCATGCTGCAGTACCTTAGTGAAACACTGCTTCCCAAAACTTGCCCATCCTGGTTTGAAGCAATGCAGGTGTGGGTGAGGAAGGAGAGCCAAGATGTCACTTGGTACACTCACCACTAGACCACACAGGTCCTTTGTGGTTCGCACAGGAGTCTGAACGTGTCTTTTTAAACAGCGGTGAAAGTCCCGGCTGGGCACAGAATGAGAGCTCCTGCCAAGAAGGTGAGTGGAGGTGCTGGTTGGCCTGGAGCTGAGATGCCCATTTGGGAAGTGGTTTCAAACCCTGTATGTTTGGTGTATGTTCTGCTCATGCTTTACTTTAAATGGTCTGTAAAATTTGTTGTGTTCAACAGCACCTTCATGACTCATTTTTGTGTAGGTAAGCTTTCAAAAGAAAGCTGAGGTGTGGGCAGCCCTGTTTATCAGAAATAGCATAATTCTTGTATAATACTTGTTTGTTCTGCTGATATGTACAAACCAAAACCACTTAATGCACCTCTGACACAGCAGCTTTTTGTTTCTTTTTTATATATTTTTTTTCCATGGATTCATCTGTGCAAATAAACTGGGTACAGTCTAAAATGGATCGCTGGTTGGTTATGTATCTGAAATCTGATTGCAGTAAATGGGAGCAGGGTTGTGATGGCAATGCAATAAATGTTCTTAAACTGCTTTGTGATGGATTGTTCTACACTATGGGAAGTGGTTGTACTAAATCTGTAAATCTGCAAGCCTGCTTGGAGTGCCCTCCCTGCTTAGTATGTATCTCGCAGAGGTCACATATTGCCCATTCATTTTGAAGAGCCTGTCAGATTTTTTTTCCCCCCTTTTCTCAGTAAGGCAGTCCTCCACTTCATTTTCATCACCTCTTCATTGGATTTAAGAGGTAACTTTAAAATCATGATACTGCTAATAACTGCGTTCGTTCTTCCTTTTATAAACTTACTGCCCGTGCTGGACTTGGAAGCTTTATCTAATCACAGTGCTTCTATTCCAAAACAGAGGTGATGGTGCTTTAGAGAATTACACCAGTGAGTGCTTGGGAAAAGACGTATGGACTTACTTCCTAATCTTAAATTAGTGGTAGTTAGTCATTAGATTAATTTCGTCTCATTGGAGTTGAACAGGGAGTTGAATGAGATGATATACTTGGTTCTTCTAAAATTAAGTACCTGAGTCTCTTGAGGAAAGTAAACTCCATCTTCTAGGTGTGATTAAAGAAAACGTTTTGGTTGTGAGTCTTGGAGTTTAAAGAAGATCTTTAGATCTACAAGTGCAAGACAAGATTGCAGAGGAAGCCTTTTGTTCATTTGATATGTAACAATTAGCTTGGTTCTTAAAGTAGCTAAAAGTGTAGGGTATTCTCTTCTGAGGATTTAGGTTTCTTTGATTCCACCACCCCTTCATATTTATGAAGTCATTGTGTTTTGGAATTAGTTGAGCCCTTAAGAACAGGGATACTCAATCAGAAGACAGTCAGATTTGAGTGTACTAAGCAAGGAACTGCCTGTCTTTTGAAGATGCAGGTAGACAGTGTATGGATGTTAAATGTGGGGAACCTTCTCAGAGGCTTTTTTTTTTCCCTCTTTAATATTCCTACTAGGAATTGAAAGATGTGGGTCACCGTGATCAAATGGCAGCAGCCAGAGGAATTCTGCAGAAGAACGTTCCCATTCTTTACACAGCCTCCCAGGCCTGTCTGCAGCACCCTGATGTAGCTGCTTACAAAGCAAACCGGGACTTGATCTACAAACAGCTTCAGCAGGCGGTCACCGGCATCTCCAACGCAGCTCAAGCGACTGCATCAGATGATGCTGCCCAGCAGCAGGGTGGAGGTGGCGAACTGGCTTATGCTCTCAACAACTTTGATGTAAGTTTTGAACTCTTTATGTAAAAAAACCAAACCCAAAACCCAAACAAAGTAAAACCAAACAAATCAATGAAGTGGTAACTTCAACACTTGTGTTCATTCACCTGATTTACCAGCGACAGTTTGCTTTTATTTACATTGCCTGAAAGATCATTATCTACTGAAATACAGCAAGTCCCAAGGAGAGTAGGCTTTTTTTTTAAAAAAAAAAAAAAGTATTTTTCTAAGCTAGGATTGATGGAATATAGAAAGTTATACATGTGGTTCTTGCTGATTGAAGGCTGTCAAGTTACACTAGGTCTGAAATAGCAGTTAGCCTTCTGCTACATTAGATGTAAGGCCTTGGTTTATTTGAAATTGATTATTTCATAATATATTTATGTAAGGTATTCTTGTAGGTGACAGAAATGACTTATTAAAAGTGAATAATGTATTTGGAATTGCCCAAACTACCTATTGAGAAGAACATCAAGTGGGAAGTTTAATATGATCTTTGGGAATGAAATCATTTCACACTGCTGTGTTGTACTGATCTGTCATATTCTTTATCTTGCATTCAGTAAGTTACCAAGGATAGCCATGCATTTTTACTGAGAACACTTCCCTCTTGAAGCCAGTATTCTGTCTACCACTGATTCAGCCTCTGAATTTTAAATACCTTGGCACTAACTTACTTCTAAAACTTTATTTAATATTGCAAAGCCATCACTGAAAAGATGTTTAATACTTTTTGGTTTTGCCAGATATTCACAGAATCACAAAATGGTTTAGAAGGAATCTTTGAAGCTCCTCTAGCCTAACCCCCCTGCAGGGAGCAGGGACATCTGCAACTAGAGCAGGTTGCTCAGAGCCCCAACCGACCTCACCTGGAATGGTTCCAGGGATGGGGCAGCGACCACCTCTCTGGGCAACCTGGGCCAGGGTCTCACCACCCTCAGTGTCAAAAATTTCTTCCTTCTCTCCAGTCTAAATCTCCTTCTTTTAGTTTAAAACCATCTCCCTTTGTCCTGTCTCAACAGCCACTGCTAAAATTTTGGAGAGCTTTGAGCAATTTTACGGAGCTCCATCAGGAAAGCTGTCTGTCTGTCTGTCTGTCCCCAGGGTACTGCTCTGCCACGTAGGTTTTGACGTGGCACGGAGCCCTCTGCTTTTAATGACCATGCACAGAAACCCTGGTTTTTAAATGCTCAGCTGAAATATTTCACCTCTTGCAGCACAGGGCTCTGAAATCCCTTGCTTTGCTAGCAAAACTGCCACCTCTAATACTGTGTCCTACCACCCCTGGCTTTTCCCAGCCAGGATTCCCAGTTAATGAGCTTTAGAAGAGGAGAGGGCTCCATCTTTCCGCATGAAGTCGCCTGGCTACGGAGATCCAGAAGAAAATGTCACGCCAGAGGTACTGAGGTTATCGTCACAGTGTTTTCTTGGGTGGGAATGAAATTCCGGCTGTTCTCCATCATCAAAACCTCATTAAGTTGCGCAGCCACTAATTGATATGCCCAAACTTGACAACTTGCGTCAAAGGAGAGGACGGTGCCCGCCTTGGGACCCGCCAATCAATGTCACAGCCGTCCCAAGCCCACGGTGAACTTTGACCGCCTGCAAGAATGACGGGGATTGTTTCGTTTGCGAGGAGAAGGATGGAAACCAGCCTAATTATAACATCAATGTCAGGTCACATACCCCCACTGGACACCTGTGTGATGGTGAAGAAGAAAAAAAACCAAACCACACAGACAGTGTCTCTCAGGGTCCAGATTCTGTGAAATTTCCTGAGATGATGTGGCCTCTCTGGGTTGTCCGGGCTGGAAAAACGTCACCTTGAAGACATTTGTTCATGGAAACATTCCATGTGAGGTTAGATGGGGGTCTAAGCAACATGCTCTAGTTGCAGATGTCCTTGCTTAGTGCAGGGGGGTTGGACTAGATGACCTTGAAAGGTCCCTTCTGACCCAAACCGGTCTATGCTTCTATGATTCCAATAAACACATACTTGCCAGGTGGACTTTGTACAGCTGGGGGCCAACAGAGCCCATCGTGGCCTTGGCCCTTGGACATGGGGATGTAGCTTTGGGACAGGTCATGTGTCTGGTGCGTAGAGATGAATGTCAGATCAGATTAATCTTCTGGCAGAGGTCTTTTTCCCCTGGTGTGTGTGGCAAAGTTAGTTGGTGACATGAGCAGAGGACGAGACATGGGTTTGGGATGTGTCACTTGGAGGAGTTTTACCTATCGAATGCTACCCATCTGAAAGGTCTTTGGCCTTGGGTGCAGACCATGCCTTTTGAGGGGAGGGGAAAGTCCCAGCTGGCCATCACAGGAGCAGCTGTTCATCCATAAGGTCCCAAATCTGAGTCATCCTGGAAGCTTCTCCACCCTGCTGGCTCCCATAGAGGAGCTCAGACTGACCACGTCTGACTTCAGCTGCTCCATTCCATACCTCCCAAGAGGAGTCTTGGCCCAAATCCCTTTTTTCCAAGGAACAAACTACAGCAGTGAGTTTCCTTGGCTTGAAATCCCTCCACCAGCTGTTCCAAGATGTTCTGGAATAAATAGCTTTCCAGAATGCTTGTCCTTATGGCAGCTCCTAAACCAGAAACTACCATCTTGATTTCTTCTCTGGTACCTGAAGAAGCCCCTGAATTCAACTTTGAGCTCCTGTAGGGACTGATCCTGCGTGCAGGGGACTGGAGGCTGTGCTTGGGGGATGCTGGTTGCTCTCCTGGTTTCAACGAGGTCCTTAATGGCTTGTAAGTCCTCAATCCAGCCAGGCCTGCTCTTTGCATTAGAGTGGGGCAAGGGCAGGACTTGCTCTTCTGTGAGAACTTGTTGGTTTCTTTTCTTTTTTTTTTTCCTTTTTTTTTTTTCTTCCTCTCCTTTTCTTTCCTTTTCTTTCATACCCTTTCCAAGCTGAAACGAAAGCAAAAAAGAGAAGCTCCTGAGAATATGAAAGTCCGAACCCAAAATAGTAACGACTGGCAGCTCTTTGCAGTGCCAGAGCAGAGGGCACATTCTGGGCCATGGCTGGCTTGAGATCAAGTAGGAGACCATGGAAAATTGGGGAAAAAAAGAGGGGGGAAAGAGAAAAACAAACAGGCAGTTCATACAGCGCCAAAGCTGAAGGTTTTGACCACGCTTCTCTAGGGAGAAAGCATCAAAAGTGGCCTTTTTATGCTTGTTTTGATTTCCTTGAGTTAACGTGCTCACGGGGAAGGACTTGTCCTGCTGGAAAGTCTCTGTATTTCCTCCTGGAGGGGGAACGGACGAGCTGCCGGTGGTATTTTAATGCATTAACAAGAACAACCCTTCGATAACGTCACCGTGCTGGACATTTCAAAACACAGCTGATGCTGAAAGCAAAAGCTACGTGAATTCACGCTCTCATCAGGACAGACACCCCCTCCCTGCCTTGGAGTGGTAAACTGAGTCACAGATGCTTTCCCAAACCTCAACAGTGACAAAGGCAGCTCCAGAAAGGGCATTTTTTTTCGGCCCAGTTTCTTTGGCCGTTGGCTTCGGCGGAGGTTTCTCGCAGCAGATGGCAGCAGCGGGTTGGTGAAGATGCAAACGTGGCCGGGACCTGCTGGGTGCTCAGCAGCACCCAACGTCCAGCTGGAGCACCCCGGGAACATGGGTGAGATGGGTTTGCACAAAACACCCGGTCGATGAACCAACAGCCGTCTGCCGTTCAGCAGCAAAACGTCAAAACCCGATCACCTGGGTGGGTTAACCCCTGTGGATTCTCCAGTGTCTAATAGAGGGGTCGAGCAGCCTCTCCCTCCTCTGCTGGCCTGGTGTCTGCATCTCTCCTCTCTTCACATATTAAATTTTTAAAGATTTTTAGGGCTCAAGTGACCTCCAGAGATCTCTGTGTGTTTGATGCTGCAGCTGAATCGCCTCCTGCAACGTTTCGGAGCTGGGGCGGATGGGCGGACAGACGAAGCCTGGTCTCAGCGGTCGTGATTCCCCCTGGAATCTCAGACACTCTCCTAATACTCTGTGCTTCTTAATGATCGTGTTTTCCCCCCATTTTTATATTGTTTTGTACTGTGGTTTCGTTTTCTAGCTTACTTTCTGAAATGAGGGAGGGCTCTCACATGGCTGGTGTGTGTCCCAGGGTTATCATCAGTCCATAGGCTCATTTCAGCCCAGTTCAGCAGCAGAGGGGAAAATGCCCTTCCCAGACAGTGGATGAAATCTCTGTGGGAGCAGCCATCCATTCACCCCTGCTTACACCCTCGGGCCAGACCTCTGCCGGGTGCAAATATGGGACTGGAGGGTGACAGGGGCAAGTGATGTTCCCAAGGCTACACTGGCAAGATGTCAGCGACAGAGATGCCCTCTGAACCCCAGCAAGGGGGAGATGAAGCTTCTCTCTCCATCAGGGGAAGGTATGCAGGTGCAGTCATGTTGAGCATCCCTCGGAGACTGGGCAAGGATAGGGGATGTGGCTCAGCCTTTCTCTGGGTTGGTTTTGTTTCTAACAAAGGTAGTTTAGTTTTTTGGAGAGCTGCTGTGGTGGGGGGAGTACTCAAAGAAATGATGTCTGAGCCTGACCTTCTCTGAGGGACAAGGGGATGGGAGAAGGGGAGGCTCTCTGGTCCCACCCTGTGTGGGTAGAAACCAGATGACAGCTATAAAATAAAGGATTTGAGTTTTGATGAGCAGCTGGAGCTGAGCTGGCCCTGTGCGCAAGGGGTTATGGGTTTAAACTAAAAGAGGGAGATTTAGACCAGAGAGAAGGAAGAAATTTTTGATGTCGAGGGTGGTGAGACCCTGGCCTAGGTTGCCCAGAGAGGTGGTCGCTGCCCCATCCCTGGAACCAGGCTCTGAGCAACCTGCTGTAGTTGCAGATGCTCAGTGCAGGGGGGTTGGACTAGATGACCTTTAAATGTTCCTTCTAACTGAAAGCATTTTATGATTCTATGATTATATTTTCTTTTTTTTTTCTTCCTTAGCATACGTTCCTGTGGATTTATATGCATAGATTTGCATGCATTAGCTGGCAAACGCCTCTGCAGCTGGTGCACGAGCACAGCAGCCGGGGACGAGGTGGCAGTGAGGGGGTGGTTGCCTGTGTGCAACCTTTAAAAAAGGAATCCCTCTGCCCACACCCTTCACACGCACGCTGCCCGTGGAGCCAGCAAAGCTCCCAGCCGAGGCCACCTTCCCCTTCTGCACCTGCCTCATCCTCATGCAATGCATGGGGCCGGGGCTCTGTGCTGCACCCTTACCCTGAGATGGGGGGGGGGATGGACCGCTGCAGGACCATCCATCCCCACCAAGCAGGTCCTCCCTGCCCCTCGCAGCGGGCGCGAGGGTGGCTTTGTCCTCCCGGCGCCTGGGTGGTCCCTCTCCGGCATCGGCGAGTGAAAAGGTTTCTCTGAATCGCTGCGTTGCTTTATGGCAATAACTGCGGGGAGTTATTCTCCCCAGAATTAAGTCCATGACTGGTGGAAGGGCGTTAAGGTAGCGCTTCGCAGCTCCAATTATCTTGGCCCCCTCGGAACAAAAAAGTAGATTGTGTTGCCGGACAAAAGGCGTTTTCTATGTAACTTCTTGTCTCGAAGCATTCATGGTGTGTAATGCTGAGAGAAATACCCCAGGGTTAGACTATCGTATGTTGTGGGCAAACCTCCCATTCAAAGCAACCATTTGCTGGGGAGTTGTGTTCAGGGAGAGGGGGGGGAAGCCAAAATGAACCATCCTTAAGCTATGAACTGGCTAAAACCCTTGGTGGCACCAGGGCAGATGTGAGAGGTGTGCCAGGCTGGGCCATGGAGATGGGATGTGCAGTGGGGCTTGTGCAGTGGTCGTGGACCCTGCCAGCCCCTGTTCCCACAGCTTTTCCTCCCTTTCTCCCCATTTCTAGAGCAAGAAGTGATGACACATCACATGCTGCTAAACACCTGGACCCTAAAATTCCCTACCCCCTAACTCCTGACCCTGGGGTACCAGTGGCTGAGGACCACTTGTCACAGAAAAGTGATGCCACCATCCCTGTGGTTACCCCACCATCTCCTTTGCATGGCAGTGCCATCCCCAGAGGAGGTCACAAGGCAAGGAGGTGACCCAAGGGACAGCTCAGTGTCGCCAGAAGCTAAACAGACCCCAGGAAGTCATTGCACTGCTTTGTGCCTCAGTTTCCCTTCTGTGAGGTCTGGATTCTGTTTTAGGGCTTGGAGTTTCTTGGTGGGAAGCCAAACCCAGTTGCCTGTACAGCAGACTGGAGTTTCCCTAGCTGATGGTTTTCTGAAACTGGGGAGGTTGGTTTTACCTTGAGCCATCTCTCAGTGTTGAGGGACAAGACCAGAATATCTTCTGCACCCAGTCAGAGCCAAGCCCAGACTCCCCATCTCCGTCTTTTTGCCCCAAAATCTCTTACTATGTCTTGGCCATCACTGCAAGCCCATCTTGGTTGGCCAAAGAGGACACCAACATTTTCGTTAATCTGGTTTCTTCAAATAACTGGCATATATGTGACTACGTCACCGTCTATTAGTTGCTGTCAAAGCCCTTGAACCTGGTGGCTGATATCCACCAGCTCGCCGGGAGGTGGAGGTCCATGTAGTTTCTCCAGGATGCTCGTATGACACCAAGGGAAAGAGGAAGAAGGGACATCAGGTTGGTCAAGTTGTCATGGGGGAGGCTACAGGGATGAAGGAAGGAGCTGAGACACGTTCCACCCATGGAATATGAGCCTAACTCACTAATAAACCCCAACTGACCCCAAATCATTTGATGGCTACGTTTCCTTAGGCTCTGGTGTCTCCCAACTCATTTCTCCTCAAGTAGCTTTTATTTTTTTTTCATGCTGGAAAAGTTTCATTGGTATTTGACAGAGGAGAAAAGGTCTCAAAGACCAAGTGTTGGCCAATGCTGTGTTCGATGTGGGCTCTCACTGCCCCGTGGTGTCCATCACTGGGTGCTTCCTAACCAGCTAAAATTTCACTCCCTCTCCAGCATTTTCTAGATTTCTGTGAAGTGTTCAATCTCCCGTCACAGTCATTTGAGCAAAACAATTTGGAAGCAATTTCTATTATTTTTTAAGCTTAAAAAGCCCTCAGTTTTATTTTGATAGTGTGACTGTTTCTGAGAATTATTTTTTTATTTTTTTATTTTAATTTGAACAAATCAGTAAACTTGGAAAAAAGTTCTTTAAGAATTTGTTTGTTATTTTTGTTTTGGTTTTGTTTTGCTTTGACATTTTGGTTGAGGGTTTTTTTTTGTGTGTTTCCTTTTCCTTCTTTTTCTTCTTTTCCTTCTTTTCCTTTCCCTTTTCCTTTTCCTTTTCCTTTTCCTTTTCCTTTTCCTTTTCCTTTTCCTTTTCCTTTTCCTTTTCCTTTTCCTTTTCCTCTTTTTCTTTTTTATTTTTCCTCTTCCTCTTCTTCTTTTTCTTCTTCTTTTCTTTTTCTTTCCCTCTTCCTTTTACTTTTTTCTTTTTCTCTTTCTCCTTTTCTTCTTCTTTTTGGTTTTGTTTTTTTTTTGTGTGTGACAAGTGGTCCTCAGCCACTGGTGTCAGGAGTTGGGGGTAAGGAATTTTGGGCTCCAGGTGTTTAGCAGCATGTGATGCGTCATCACTTCTTGCTCTATAAATGGGGAGAAGGGGAGGAAAAGCTGTGGGAACAGGGGCTGGCAGGGTCCCCGACCACTGCACAAGAAACTGTGTTCCTCCAGAAGGGATTCACTGAGCTGTTTTCCAGGCTGCTGGGATGTCCCTGCCCAACGGTGACATTGCCGGCGGAGAGGCAGCGCTTGCTGAAGGGACATTTCCAACACTAGATGGAGCAGTGGCCCTAGACATGGAGGAGCAAAAACCACTTGCTCTTCTTTAACTCACTCCTTCCTTGCCCTTCATCCCGGCCCCGAAGGGAATTTGGGGCAGAACAACTCTTTTTTTCAGCATTCGGGCAGGTTGCCACCTCTTGGTGGGTGTTCAGCGTCCTGGGGTGGGGACTGTCCCTGCATGATCTGCCCGGTTGTGGTGGCCTGGATGAGGGATTAGGGTCTTGCCTCTGGGGGACATCGCCCATCCCGGGAGGTGAAGCAGGGATCAGGGGGATCAGACTCTGGGTCATTTCCTTGTTGCTTTAACACTCAGGTTTTTTTCCTCGACCGCACAAAGGCAGAAGGTCAAAGGCTGCGGATTAAAAGGTGATGGACGGACATCTGCGGCCAAAACACAGAGCAGGCCGTGCCCGCGGGTCTGGCGGTGGTGGTTGTCCTGCTTTATAGATGAGATGGCTGCAAGGAGATAGTTGGCTGGTTCTTCAAAGCTAAGGGGGTTCCTTGGATCTCGCACCAGAGGCCACTGTGATGACACGAAGCATGGCCGTGCTGGCATGTCCCTACCTGCTGTAGGTGCTCTGAACATGAAGAGCAAAGGGGATAAAACACTTCTGCACGTTCCTCCTTCTCTGATATATTCCCTGTCTCTCATCCATGTGGGACATCTGTGTTTGGACCCATTGGGACTGGATTTAGCCAGCAAAAAGCTTTTTATCCCAAGGGTTTTGAAGGGACACACATGCTGTGTCCCTTCACCCCTGGTCATGTCTGTAGGAAACACTTTCAGCAGGTGACCGGGTACCTCCAGGATGGATCTCCCTGGAAGTCGGTGCCTTGGTTTACCTCTGAGTATGAAAGCTCTAAGCAGACATCCCAGCTCTTTAGAGGTGCTGGGAGATTCAGGACATGCTAAGGAAGTGTTTGGAGCTCCCCAGGGTATTATTACAAGGCTACTTCTATATTAAGAGTGGTTGATGTCTTATTTTTGTGTCTCTCTCATCTCATGGCTGCTGTGCCACCTGTGGGCTGTATCTCACCTGGTTGGTATCTCCATGGCGTGTTTTGCTGTTGTGAACTAGAGGAGAGCCTTTGCATCAGCCTTTTGAGGGGATGTACCCAGATGTGGTTGGTACCCAGACACACTCCTCTCCATGGTGCAGCACAAGAAATGACCCTGATGGTAACTATTGTCCTTGTCACCTCCATGAGGACACTCATAGATTTGAATGGCCCCGAGCAGCTTTTTTTTACTGTAAAGCTGCTCCTTCCTATGGGCCCATCGCCCTCACCTCCTTGAAAAGGGCAAGACCAAGAGTCAATAAGTCCCTAATATCCCAATGAAGTTATCATCTTCACCATCCTGGAAAGCCCAGAGCCAAGACCTAACTTGGCCTCAAATCTCTTGGAGGGTGAACAGCAACAGCTCTCTTAATCCCACCGGATCAGTTTTGGATCCACCCTCCTGGATTCTGGGCCTTTGTCAGCTGTTCTTATATTCAGCCCTTATTTATCCTTGACAATCTGTGGAGTTCTGCAGCTCAGATAGGCTGTTTGGTCCCTGGAGGTCCTGGAGGACTCAAGAAGGTGTCCAGCTGCCAACTGAGGCAGCTCAGCCGAACTCCAGCTCTTTGATGGGTGGATCTGAGCATCAATATGGCTTTGAGCAATCTTCACAGGATGTAATTGTGGCACGTCAAGGAGTAATCAATCAAGTGCAGGACCTCATGCCCGTGTCCCACACTGTCCCTATGCTGTGAGTCTGTCTGCAAGGACACTGTGAGCCCCAAGACCACATGCCTTTGACCCCCAGCCAAGAGGGCATCCACCAGATCCTACAGGAGATGGAGCTGCTTATTCCTCCTCAGGCTGGACCTCCCTGTGAATGGTCTGGCTTCTCTGTCCTGACCCCACCACCTGATAACATCCTCTGAGTTCAAGGCACGTATTTGGGCCACCAGACCTTGCAGGATCCTCCAGCATGCTGGGGTGCAAAGGACCCAGGCATGGCTTCCCCAGGGCAGGGGAAGCCATGCTGTAGCCCCAGGTGGTAAGAACTTGGTCCTTCACCTCAGCTGAGGGCTTCAAAAGTCACTCCCAGTGCTGGGAAAGGTGCCTTAGCTCAGTAATGGCCAAATTCTCAAATACCTGAGGCTTGAGTCACGGCTGGAGGAGGAAACGTGCATAAACAAGCAGCAAGCCAGGAAACTCCACCGCTGCGGTGGACAAAGGTAGAAGTTGGTGGCTTGCTACGTCTGCGCGACAGCAGCCAAAGCCAAGGCAGCTGGTTGTAGCTGCGCTCGGGCAGGCAAAGCGAGGGCAGATTTAGGCAGCACCACTGAGGAACACCAGAGCTGCTGGAGCTGGGCTGCTGGTCGGGGTGGTGGGTGAAATCACAGCACTCCTCTGGGATTTCTGGTGTGGAAGGGGAATAAAAGCAAAGCTCATTCCCCTAGGAGGTCAGTGGGGTGGGGAAACTGAGGCAGAGAGCATGCAGGAGGTGATAGTTCATGTTTCGGAGCCCTCGCTGTGACCTCAAGTTTCTCTTTTCTCTGCCAGACCAGAGCAGAAAAATAAACATCTCCAAACCTTGGCTGTCAGGGCTGGATCCCCGTGGGGCTTTTCACATCACACCTCTCTGAATTCCCCCTTCATCTTGAGGTGTGAGGGCAAAGAATTTCTCCCAGGGAAGGTCCATCACCTCAGGACCTTCCAGCCCATGTTCAGACTTGGCTGCAAGTCCTGAGGATGGAGATCCTCCTGTCTCTTTTGTGCCTCAGTTTCCCCTTATGCCAAATGAGACCTATCAAACTGTCCTCCCACAGCGATGGTCTGAACATACCGATGACATTCCCAATTTTTCTCTGCCGAATAAGCAGCAAAGAAAATCAATTTGGTGTCAGGAGGCGGGTGAAGGAGACCTGGTGCACCAGGACAGGATGGAGAACTGGTGAAAACTGGCCATTACTGGTACCCGGTGGCTCTGGGGCGAAGCGGGGAAAAAAAACCTGCGGTGCAGGGTTGAACCACAGGCTGCTTTTCCATCCCTTGCTGATGTTGGGGCTTTATATCTCATGGTGGCAAGTCCTGAGCGGGCAGAATGGCTTCGTCCGGGGCCCCTGGCTGGCCGGTAAACAGCTGAGGAGTGATGGACGCGCGCCCAGTTTGCCTTCCTGGCTGGAACTCCGCTTATCGCTCTCCCGGCATTTCCCATTTTCTCCCGGGCAGCACTTCAAGCACAAGAGAGACATTGTCACTGTTCCTCGAGCTACCGGGCTGGGGGGCACGAGAGGGGAAAACACCCTTCTCAACCTCTTCTCTCTGCCTGCGCCTGCACCTCTATAAATCAAGTGGATTCGTGCGGCTCCCCGGTCAAGTATGGGCATTAGCGCTGCGATGCGAAGTCATCTCAGTAATGTGCACCCAGGAATGCACCTTATCTGATTTCCCTCCTGGATTTTCTGCTTTCCCAGTCCCTACGAAGCAAGGCTGTGGCTCACAGAGTGAGGTGGCCCTGGAGAGCATCAGTAGGGTGCTGGTGGGATTCATCGGAGCCTTCCCCGGTGAGCGTGGACCCAAGACACCTCCCCAACGGCAGGGGCTGTTCTTCCAACACTAAACGATTTCCCAGCCTAGAGAGAGTCCATCCCATGTTACGCAGAGACGATGACAGGGGCCCCCCCCCCCCCCCCCCCGGCACCATGTAGACGCGGAGAATGACCACCCCCTCTTTTCTCTCTTCCGCGGGGGAGGGCCACACAAAAACACACATAAGCTGGGCTGCGTG